>CAUYQV010147387.1:0-18165 GCA_963574575.1 Galagoides demidoff
TAAAATGAAATAAAAATAAAATAGACCCCCCCCCAACCAACAAAAATTAAAGATGGCTCGGCACTCATAGCTCAGTGGGTAAGGTGCCAGCCACATACACCAGAACTGGCAGGTTCGAATCCAGCCCAGGCCTGCCAAACAAAAATGACAACTACAACCAAAAAATAGCCAGGCATTATGGCAGGCGCCTGTAGTCCCAGCTTCTTGGGGGCTGAAGCAAGAGAATTGCTTAAGCCCAAGAGTAGGAGGTTGCTGTGAGTGTGATGCCACAGCACTCTACCTAGAGCAACAGCTTGAGACTCTGTCTCAAAAAAAAAAAAAAATAAAAAATAAAAATATATATATATATTAAAGATAATTGCTGGTGGAAGGTCACAGTTAAGAGTAATAAAAGACCTAGATTAACCCAAAAGGGAGCTCTCAGACTGACAAGACAAAAAAAGGAAACAAAGGGGAAATCTGAGGGTCTATAAATACACAGTTGGTCTTCCCCTATGTAAAAAAAATGCTTGGTTTTAGGGCCCATGCCCTTTTGTTCCTAACTCAACAATGCCCACTTCTGGCCAGAATGTAAATCATCCTCCCAAACCCAGCAAGTGAACCCATTTGGACTTCTGCTGCCCTCCTACGACTGGAAAGAAACTAAGTTTTATCTCTAAAGTAACAGTGGCTTTTTCCCCCAAACTCAGTTTCTCTGGTGAGCTGTATGTTCTCTCAGCATATGAAATGTACGATCCAATAGGTGGCAGCAGAGCCTAAAGAATAACATTACATCCCTTACATAAGTAATTTTCTCAATTACTACACTTTAACTGATGAATTCAAAAAGTCAACCCAACTGCATATTTGCAAACAGTATTGTCAGTCAGAGTCTAAGATGTTCTTTCCAGCCCTCTAGCCCTCTTGCTCCAGCTAAGATTAAACACTATGAATTTTTAAAAACCTACGGGAGAACAGGCTCCATTATAAAAACAAACCATCACTTGCAAGGCTTTAATACAAGCATTTGCCAAATATTCTCCCTGGGAGCTGAGTATACTGCCAAGTTTGAGTTTGTCCCTTTGTGTCCAGTTCATCTTTACTTCTGATCCAGGGCCCAGTTCATCAGGAACTTTGATTCCCAAACTATGACCCAGTGTAGCTCAGTCCCTCTTTTCCTCATTACACTTCTGAACACCTGAGAGGCTGATATTTTTTGGTAAAGAATTTCACAAAGAAACATGGAAAAATAAAAGAGGAAATAATTGCAGAAAGCATATAAAATGTTAAATATTCAAATCCATTGAGCTTCTGTGCTATCCATTCATTTAAAAATTTATTGCCACCAAGGCACTAGTTCACCAAAAATTAATCATCATTTCAGGAGTGCACAGATTCTTAGGGCTCAGAAGCACACTGGGAGCATTTTTGCTTTTTTATTTTCATTTTATAATATAAAATTAGTATTTCTTAACCACATGGATAGCTCAAAACAAATATCACCAACTTCTAGAGCAGCTAACTTTTATCACAAGGTTTCTCAAAGTGCCATTTTTGTTTGGACATGTTTTTAGGAAACCACGGTCTAAAGTTAGAAAAGGTTGTATTATTACATGTATGTATTATACTAGTCCTGGGTGAACAAAATTGCCATGAAAAAGTTCAAGAATTATAAGACAGGGAAGGTATTAGGACTAGAGAGGATTTAAAGGGAACTTCAACTGAATCTATGATATTTAATCTGTCCATTCCAGATGTGGATACATGGGTGTTTGCTACATTATTATCTGTACTTTTTCCCTCATTTATTTGTCACAATAAAAGCAAAGAAATGAAACCAGTAAGGTGAGGACAGTGAATAAAACAACTGTGGTATCTTCTCAAATGTATCTGTTTAACTCTGCTATTAACAAATACTACATAAGAAACCCCTGTGAGCAAAAAGGGACTAAAAATTGTTGTTTTTTTGAAGTCAGACTAGATTATCAGACTTACTGGTTATAACATTTCTAGCAAGGCTCTTACAACCTCAGTTCCCCATCTGTAATTGGGAATAGCAAGCCTATCCTCAAAGGTTTTTTTGGTCTGTGTGTTTTAAGAGACGTTCTCACTATGATGCCCAGGTTAAAATACAGTAGTTCACAGGCACCATCATAGTGCATTGCAGTCTCTAACTACTGGCCTCAACCTTCCCACCTTAGCCTCCTGTGTAGCTAGGATTACAAGCACACCCCCAAAGCCAGCCCGGTATGAAGTTATTCTGAAAATACAACAAGATATGGAATGAGAAGCACTTACAGCATAGCATACAGAGAGCACTCAATACGCTAACTTCCTTAATTCCCTTTGGATATGTTGATTTTTTAACTCAATGCCATTTTTTTTTGATCTGCCTTTTTCCGAGTAGCTGCTGGTTTCAAATGTCATCCACAAATTCATGCAAGATCAGTTACATTATAGATGCTGATTTATTTTTCTAATACCAAACTCTCAACTTAGTTGGAAAATAGGAAAAATGTTCAATCTGTTTTGCTCCACTTTCTGAGCTGGTATAAATACTGAGAATTCATTTGGAACTATTTTTAAAGTGCTTTGGCACACTATACATGTAGCTGAGTTAGAGGCACATAAAAGGGGCAAATAAATGTGTATTTTTAAAAAACTGAGAGAACAGTGTAGTATATGTCAAATGAAGAATCTCTAAGAAAAATGCTCTGGGCAATTCCACCAGAGAGAAGAATTTTTCTATGTACATATTCTCTCCAGAATGATTTAACACTGCAATCTGGGATTGAGGATTTTGCTGTACCTGGGGCCCATAATTCCCAGCCAAACAAGTGGTCCTAAGTTGTTAATATGGTCGATAGCACACAGTTTCTGCTGAGCTTGCTTTTCTTCTCTGTTTTTGTCGTAATTTTGAAATACTAAGCTCTCTGCAGTACAGTCCTCCTCCAATCATGACAGCCTTAGGAAATAATTTTCCATGATTTGATATCTCCCTGAGCCTAGAAAACATCCTTGAAGTGTTTGCTCTCTCCCCTTCCTAAGTATACACATGATTCAACTAGAAAAACAGACCTTCAGAAATCTAGCAGGCAATCAGAAAATTGATGACCTTTCCAGAAGTCTCTATCAAAAAGCCTAAGAGTTATTTGCAAGCATAAGGTCAATGTTCATAGGTCAACTTTCTAGCTGCACTCAAGACAGGCGAGTCCAGGACCTTCTCTGGGCTCTCATAGTATTTGGTTCTGATTTTTAGTAAGGCTATAACTATATTGAATTTTAACTGTTAGGGTTACGTGTTTCTCCCCTACTAGATTGTTCACATCTAGAAGGCAGGAGCTAAATTTTACTTTTACTTACATTCCCAGTAATAAGACATTGACTGGCAAATAAGGAGAGAGGAAAGACAAAACTCAATCTTAATAAGGTTATCAAGCAGTTAAATTGTACTAAAATAACAGAATAAAGTGGTTCCTAAATTTTTTTACTGATATAAACCACTCTGTTAACTTACCATTATCAAAACTGAAACCTTACCCAAACTAACAGAAATGTTTTTCAGGTAGTATCAAAGAAAAGATGTATGTAACATAAGTAAATGACTAATTCATGTCAGAAAATATTAATACAGTCATTATCACATTATTGCATGCACTTTACACATATGTGCTCTAACTCTTATATTAGATTTCTACTGGTTAATGCAAAAATGACAGCTTTCCATGTAGTGATAGGGGTTCTCTTTTCTCTACCACCACTAACAATAACATTAAACTCTGCAATGCAAGCTCAATGCCTGTGGCTCAAGCGGCTAAGGTGCCAGCCACATACACCTGAGCTGGCAGGTTCGAATCCAGCCTGGGATTCGAACAACAAGGAGGGCTGCAACCAAAAAATAGCCAGGCATGGCAGACACCTGTCTGTAGTCCCAGCTACTTGGGAGCCTGAGGTAGGAGAATTGCTTAAGCCCAGGAATGGGAGGTTGCTGTGAGCCGTGATGCCACAGTATTCTACCCAGGGTGACAGCTTGAGGCTCTGTCTCAAAAAAAAAAAAAAAAAAAAAAAAAAAATTCTGCAATGCAAAAACAAACAACAGTGCACACTCTCATCAGTAAGCTACATGGGGTACTGGAAGGAGCACTGGGCCAAGAGCACACAACACCAAGGCACTACCCTGCAAACACTTAACTATGTTGCCAGGGAAGGCCACTGGATTGTTCTATGCCTCTGTCTTCTCATATAAAGTAACAGTGTTCATATACAGTCTGGAAAACACTCAAATACTTACTAGAGCTTTAGCTAAACTCAAGAAAGTGTAGCTGCGCTCAAGAAGGGAGAATTGGAGGGAGGCCTAGATGGGTGGATTGCCTGAGTTCAGGAGTTAAGAGACCAGCCTGAGCAAGAGTGAGACCCCATCTCTAAAAGTAGCGGGGCGCTGTGGCGGGTGCTTGTAGTCCCAGCTACTTGGGAGGTTGAGGCAAGAGAATCACTTGAGCCTAAGAGTTTGAGGCTGCTATGAGGTATGACGCCAGGGCACTCTACCCACTCTACTCTACTCTGTCATTCATAGATAGATAGATAGATATAGATAGATAGACAGATAGTCAGCTTGGAAGAAAGGGATGGAGGTGAGGGCATATCACACATAAAGGAGAGGCCAACCTGAGAATGCTTTCCAATTTATGTCCACTGAAACAACCCTAACTTTACTTCTGTTTTATATACCAGGATTCTATATAGAAGTTTCAGAGGAAAAAAGAATTCTATTGCCAATAAAACACAAAATGGCATTCCAAGTTACTGCAAAGATTTATGTGTATGTGTGTGTATACATATACATATATATGTATAATTTTTATTTTTAAGAAAGAGAAAGAA
The DNA here is from genome assembly GCA_963574575.1 of Galagoides demidoff. Classification (NCBI taxonomy): domain Eukaryota; kingdom Metazoa; phylum Chordata; class Mammalia; order Primates; family Galagidae; genus Galagoides; species Galagoides demidoff. The sequence goes on from CAUYQV010147387.1 coordinate 4,861, forward strand.
AAAATGGCAAATGAACCAAACAGCATCCCATCTTATATTTTAAAGTCTTTTTGTGGGAGACCAAGACTGGAGGATCACTTGCACTTAGGAGTTCAAGACCAGCCTGAACAATAGGGAGACCTTGTTTCTACTAAATAGAAAAACCAGCCAGGTACTGTGGCAGGTGTCTGTAGTCCCCACTACTCAGGAAGCTGAGAAAGGAGGATACCAAGAGTTTGAGGTTGCTGTGAGCTATGACCCCAGATCACTCTACCCTAAACAAGAGTAACACTCTTGTCTAAACAAACAAACAAACAAATAAATAAATAAATATAAAGTCTTCTCACAAGTTAATTGAATTTCCCCCAAGTACTTCTACTTAAGGACAAATATTAGCAAATGGCCATAGTCATTCATTCAATATATACTAGATGCCTATCAGGTGTAAGCAGTCAATAATGGGTACCATGAGGACAATAGCATTTAAAGTCACCTGAGATCAAAATCAGAAAAAAATTAAAGACCAATCTAAAGGCAAAATGTACAATTTATGTCTCTTCTAAAATCTGAGTTATTTTCATGGAGTTCTGGTGCAAAAATTATTGTACTAGCTACAAGCAAACACTCATTTTCTGTTATCTTAATGATTTACAGAACAGTGAGAAGACAAGGAATTGACGTAAGCAGCAGCACTGATGAATCATGATGATATCATATTAATGCACTTTACGGACTAATGGAAAATTTTATAAACATCATCAATGTGGAAGCCTTGCCAATCTGAACAAAACTAGCCCTATACAACTTCTCCTAAAATCAACATTATCATACAAGGGGTATGATCATCACTTACGTTCTTGTCTCTCACTCCTCAATTAAGGAAACAGAAATGATTCAGCCAACAAAGTTCATAACAACAAGGTGCAGGATGGTGCTAGCAAAGAGAAAATCAGCAAAGGCCCGCTCTGGGGAGATGCCTTGGAAATCTGCTTTGTTCTGTGGGTTGATCTGTATTCTCAGGCAAACTGTACAAGAAGTAAAACACAAAAATGATTAGATACAAGTATAAAACAAATATGACTGCTAATGACCTAATAATTCTACTGTAACAGAAATAAACACAAACACGCATTGAAAGGCACACACAGAAATGATATCCATAATCTAAATGTCTACCAAAAGTAAAATGGATAAATTATGGTATATGCAAATCACAGAATACTATACAACCATGAAAAAGAACTTCCCCTATATACAAAATGAATTCCATGAATAAGGTGGGCAATATAATCAAGATGTTAAAAGTACCTACTGTATGCTTCCATGTATGTAAAGCTTTAAACCAGGCAAAACAAAGCCATAATAAATCAAGTCAGAAAAATGATTTTTATCTTCCATGGCAAGAAGGGGGATTGGGAAGATGCCAAGAGGCTTCTCTGGTGCTGATATTGTTCTGTATCTTTCTTTTTCTCAAGAGACAGGGTCTTGCTCTGTCACCCAAGCTAGAGTGCAGTGACACAATCATAGCTCACTACAGCCTCAAACTCCCAGACTCAAGTAATCCTTCTGCAATTACAGGCATGAGCCCCTACCCAGCTATGTTCTACATCTTGATCTGGGTGGTAGTTAGATGAGTAAATTTAAAATTTCATCAAACTGTACATTTAAATTTTGTACTCATAATTGTTTGCTAAAGAAATGTGACTTCTCAGAGTTATGCTAAAAACTAGAAGCTTACTCAGAGAAAAAAATATATATAACCAAAAACCCCACAAAGCTCTCATAGGCTTTAATTTAAAGGCTTCAATTATACCTAGAAGAGGATGCAGTTGAGGCAGTAACAAAGGAGCTGAGCTGAATAACAAGTTATAAGAATGTGAACTGTTTTCTAATAGAACATGTAGAGAATGGATAACAGAGATTGTAAGCACAAAAGGCTCATCCAGAAGAACCTCAGGGTTGTAGATAAATTATCTTTGATCTGAAAGCTCTAGCAGCTGCTTATTTGTCTCCAAAAAGGCAGAAAACTGAAGCTATATACCTCTTGACAGAAAACTCTCCACTGCCACATTCTATACAGCCTTGAAGAGTCTAGCCTGTCACATTAACAACAGTCACCAATGACAAGGAAGAAGCTCCAGGGGTACACTCTTCCAAAATATCTTTATGCATGTGATAAATGATTACACTACTTAAGAAAACCCAAATTTGCTTGAGGCTAGCATAATCCCATCACTAACCAAGAAAAAGCAACAAACTGAGATTTAATCCAAAGGTCAGAAAACTATCAAACTAGTTCTTTAGTGCCCATCACCATGGCAACAGCTTTCATTATGCTTAAACATGTAAACACCTTGAAAACATCATTGATTTTTTTTTTGTTTGAGACTCTCACTCTGTCACCCCAACTAGAGTGCAGTGGCATCTCATAGCTCACTGCAACCTCAAACTCCTGAGCTCAAGCAATTCCCCTACCTCAGCCTCCCAGAGTGGTAGGATTACAGGTGTGAGCCACCTCGCCCAGGCCACCAATTATCTTTTTAGGTACCCAGATCCTTCAAAATATGAAGGACACTGACTGAAGGAAAGGCAACCAATTAAAATCATGCTGTAGGCGGTGCCCGTAGCTCAGTGGGTAGGGCACCGGCCACATACACCGAAGGTGGTGAGTTCGAACCTGAGCCAGCTAAAATAACAATTACAAAAAAATAAAATAAAATCATGCTGTAGAAGGCAAATTGGTTCATCCATTTGGGAGAACAACCAGCAATATCCATTAATATTTAAAATGTTTTTACCTTTGACAAAGGAATTTATCTTGCAGAACAAGGGCATTCAGCATGTTTGTAAAATTGAAAAAAATTAACAGTCCAAACATAATCAAGGGGATTGAACTAACTTACTGACATGCAATGAAATCCTATGCAATTATTCAAAAGAATAAGGTAAACTCAGGGCTCGGCATCCGTAGCTCAATGGTTAGGGCGCAGGCCACGTGCATTGAGGCTGGTGGGTTCCAACCCAGCCGACTGGGCCAGCTAAACAACAACTGCAACAACAACAACAAAAAATAGCTGGCATTGTGGTGGGCACCTGTAGTCCTAGCTACTTGGGAGGCTGAGACAAGAGAATCACTTAAAGCCAAGAATTTGAGGTTGCTGAGCTGTGACAACACAGCACTCTACTGAAGGAGACACAATGAGACTGTCTCAAAAAAGAAGGAAAAAAAGAAGGTAAAAAGTAAATCCTGTATATACTGATAAAGACATCCATGAGATAAGTGAAAAAAGTCAAAAATTATCCATTCCATATTTCTCTTTAAAACAGCATATATTTTAAAACATAAAATATATATAATAACATATATAATTATTTTGTCATTTGTTTTACTTGAGATCAAGAAGAATATCTGGAGAAACAGATGCCTAACTATTAACAGTGGTTACTGAGGTGGTGAACAGGGATGGAGTTTGGGGGATATAGGGGGGAACAAAAGAAAAAATCTCCAAGAAGGTGGATGTTTATTCCAGGTCATGTCAATGACAACACAAGAATCCAGGTCCTACAGAGATGCAAAGGATCTCCAAGTTCCAAATCAGACAACCATTTAATGCATAAAAATACACAATGGGTGCTAGGAGGTGGGCAAGCTGGGGGAGGCTGCTGTGAATGACCTTTTCAAAGTATACTTACAATTTACAAAAGCTAGTAAGCCACCCCCACATGGAGGATTATAAACTTTCCAGAGCCGGTATTACTACTGGTAACAGTGTCTCTCAGATGCACTGGAACAAACAAAGGAAAGAATACCTGTTCGAAAATTTCCTCCACAAAAGTTACTTCTCTGAGAACTTCCAAAGACAGGAATTTACTACAACCTCAGGAAGCATATTCCATTTTAGCAATTTGAATTTAATCTATCCTCTTAAACGTTCATTCATTCAGCAAAATATTTACTGAGACTCTTCTACCATGTTTCCCCCAAAATAAGACACTGTCTTATATTTATTTTTTCTCAGGAAGACACACCAGGGCTTATTTTCAGGGGATGTCTTATTTTTATTAAGTATAATACAACAATCTACATTTATTCAAATAGTTAAGTCATCTTCTTCTGGAACCTGACAGGGGGAGCCAACCTTGTTGGTGGAGCTGGTGTTAGTGATGTGTGAACTCCTTTCCCCTAGCTGTTCACACGTGCCCAATATGCACCCCCACCAAGAGCTTGGAGAAAGAGCTGTGGCAGATAAAAGGTATTCCAGTCTTCCTTACCACTCCACACCGAAATACAGGGCATCGCTATGCAGCATATCTGCATCACTAGGTCTTATTATGGAGGTAGGGCTTATATTTAACAAATGCATAGAAATCCTGCTAGGGCTTATTTTGGGGGTCTTATTTTCAGGGAAACACGGTATGTGACGTGCGTCAGTCCAGGTGTTGGGAATAAGGCACAGACCAAGACGGACAAGAGTGTAGCTCTCAAGGAACTTTCACTCCTATGGAGAAAAATGTATAAAAAACAAACAACAAGGAACTATCAGGCAGTGATACATGCTATGAAGAAAATAAAATAGTGACTAGGAAGCTACTTTTTTATTCAATCATCACAGAAGATGCTATTTAAGACCAGTATTTGAAAGATAAGCTACTAATCATGTAAACATCTGCAGGCAAAGCATTCTATGTAGTAAGAACAATCTTGATGTGTTCTTCACATGACAAGGTCAGACTAACAAGGCTGTAGTGATTAAGAGGACAGAGAAAAGAACCAAACCCTGTAGGGGTTTGTAAACCTGAGAAAAGTTTGGATTTAGTTCCAAGTATAATGGAACTATATGTATGTCAGTGTTCTGAGTTGGGTAAAATAATCTGATTTACACTTTTTTAAGATTGCTAGAACTGCAACATGGAGAATGGTTTGCAGCATTAAAAAAAAAAAAGCAGCAAGGGCATTATTTAGGAGTCTAAGAGCTAGGGTAATGGTAGTAACACTGGACAGAAGTGAAGAGATCCAGAGCTTGCTGATGAAATGGATATGGAGACAGAGAAATCAATGGACCAGGGAACCTAAGTGTTTGCATTCAACAACTCAATCAATGCTGACACCACATACTGACTGGTTAAGAGCCGGTTGGCTGGGCAAGAAGTTTCAATTTGGGACATGTTAAGTCCAAGGTATGTATCAGATATCAAGTTGGCAATTACATTTACTAATTTGGAATTCCAAGGAAAAGTCAAAACTATCTAGATGTTATTTAAAGCCACCTATGGAAAGAAATACAAAGCAAAAGGATCTAGAACCATGCTCTCAGTGAAAGCCACACCCAGCACAAGCAGTATTAAGGGAAAACCAGGCAGGTAGAAAGAATAAGCAGGAGATTGACATATTGTAAAACATTTTAAGAAAAAAAGCTTCTTTCAGCCAGAAGGAAGCAGCCAACTACGTTAAATGCTAAATGTTACAATATAGCAAAAGTAGTTTCAGTAAAGTGGTGGGGACAGACCACCACCAAGAGTGGGTTAAATAATGAACAGAACACGAGAAAGTAGAAACAATACAGACAATTCTTTCAAGAAATTTTGTGATGATGGAGAAGAAATAGAATGGTAGCTGAGGTCAAATGGAATTTTCTTAAACTGGACAATACTGCAGCACGTTTGTATGATGGGAATGATTCAGTAGCAAGAGAGAAATTAACGATGCAGAAGTCGGTATCCGAGGGAACAAGAGAGGACTGGATCCTCTGCACAAGTGAAGGAGCTTTGATAGGGAAGGGACACATTACCCCCCAAAATGAGAAGTCAGAGAACATGGGTACAAAGGCAGGCAAGCTGCTATGATTCGGAGATTGGCAGATGAAGTGGTTGCTATCTACTTTGATTTTTCTTTTTCTTTTTTTTTTGAGACAGTCTCAAGCTGTTGCCCTGGGTAGAGTGTCATGGTATTACAGCCCACAGCAACCTCAAGCTCTAGGGCTTAAACGATTCTCTTGCCTCAGCCTCCCAGGTAGCTGGGACTACAGGCATCCCCTACAACACCTGGCTATTATTTTGTTGTTGTTGCAATTGTCATTGTTACTTTAGCTGGCCCAGGCTGGGTTTGAACCCATCAGCTTCAGTGTATGGGGCTGGCGCCCTACCCAGTGAGCCATAGTTTCCACCTCTACTTTGGTTTTTTTAGTGAAAAAAATAAAACCAAGATCATCAAGTGCTCCTGTTCTCGCCAACATATCTCCAAACAGCACTGCATCTCTAAGTGCTTGTGTGTATCTCCCATTGGATAATAAACCCTGAGAGCAAAAACCATGTCTGTGTACTTCACAGTTGAATGCCCAGCACCTTGGCAGAGAACTTAGCACAAAATTGTTCAGTATTTCTTAAATTATTAAATGCATGCTCACAATTTAATATACATAGTGTTAAGCACTGAGAATGCAGAGATGAAAAAGACAGCCCCTTCCCTCAAGGGCTCACCTTCCAGAGGGAAAGACAGACACAAAACAAATAAAGCATAGTTCTCTCTCTCTCACACACACACACACAAAGAGAGAGAGAGAGACAGAGAGAGATGTAATAATACAAGAGAAAGACCCAGATTTGCTGGGAGATTCAGGAAGGAGTTCCAAAGGGAAATCATACTTGAGCTGAGAAGTCTTTAAGAAATGAAGGAATTTTGAAGGCAGTCAAGCAAAAGTAAAACAGCTTGAGATATCATAGAGTGTTCAGAGAATGACAAGTATCTCAATAATGCTACAGCATAAAGTACAGAGGAGGCAGAGGCAAGAGAAAGTGGAGATAATAACAAAGCCAGATCATGAAAGGGCCAATAAGCCATGAAAAAATGTTTACTTTGGGAACCACAGACAAATTTTATGTGGGAGTAACACAATCAGATCTGTACGTCAAATCGAGCCTGCAAATACATTAGATAGACTAGAAGGAGACCAGGAGGTTAGAAGGCCAGTAAGGAGAGTTACAGTAGTCTAGGTAAGAGATTTTTGGAAACCTGAGACATTGAGGATGAAAAGGTAGCAATGGACACGTGAAAGATATTTAGAAATAGGACGATCAGACATGAGAGCAGCAAACTTCCTCTTGGATAGCAGTTATGGGAGCAAATATTGGGATCCACAATCTAATGGAAAATTCCAAAAGAAATGCTAGATCCCAGTCTACACAGCCCTACACAGTTCCCATGAGACAGGAAATACTCTGAATTAGGCCATCTTGCCTTTCAAATTCAAACTGCTTTGGAATTGTAAAATAGAGAGAAAAAAACTATTTTTAAAAAAAGCTGAAATTGTTTCATATAGCTTAGAGAACAGAATAGACAGAATAGACCAAAGTTGTAAAATGATTTGAAAACTGATTTGAAGGGCAAAGACTTATTTAAAGGATGGTCTTAATGTTTTCCACTTATCGCTCCTAAAAAACACAGATTTCCCTCCTAAGTGAGCACAGATTTCAGTTAGGTGAAAAAAAGGAAACTAAAAGGATTGCCAACACTGAAATGTTACTCTAAAAAGGGAACAGGTGTCCTCCTCTACAGATATCTAACAAGATAAACAGTCAGCTGCTGAGGATGTTTAAAATCTGTCTGAAAGAAGAAAATATTCCTTCTCTGAGGTCCTTTTAAAGCTCATGTACAACACGCTGTTGATCTAAAAAAGATCTCTGAATGGCAATTTTCCCTGGCTCCTTCTTCAAATTATGGTTAAGTCTCCCAGCTATGAGGGAACAAAATATAACAGACCATTTTCAAGAACATACGCTAAATTAATATATGCAGAGGCAATGAAAGAGAATAAACTGCCAAAAAGAAATGAGAAGAGATTAAGGAATGTTTCTCTCCAATTCATCTTATATACGAACTACTATTTTAAGTCTCTTCCTTTCTGGTTTTGTTTTTTTGGGGGGAGGGGTGGTTGGGTTTTGTTTGGTTTTTTTTTTTTTTTTTTTTTGAGACAGGGTCTTGGTCTCTCAAACCATTGCCCCACCAGCTGACTTGCAGCAGTACAATCACAGCTCACCATAGCCTCGAACTCCTGGGCTCAAGTGATTCTCTTGCTTCAGCCTCCCAAGTAGCTGGAACTACTGAAACATGCCACTATAACTGGCTAATTTTTTTTTTTAATGTTGCCCAGGCCAGTCTACAACTTTTAATCTCAAGGGATCCTCCACCTCAGACTCCCAAAGTGGAGTGAGCCACTATACCTAGTCCTCTTCCTTTCTTTAAAAAAAAAAAGTTTAAGGCATGGCCAAACTGGCCTCCTCCATTCTCTTTCAACAATTAACACACCACAGGGCAGTTAGAAACCCCAGCAGCCTAAACAGGTACAATGCTTCCTTTCCCAACAATCAAAACAAAGAATAAACATCCAAATTTCCCATTAAAACCAGTCTCTAACCCTGGAGGAGTAGCTCCCTCCTATAACCCTAGCACTTTGAGAGACTGAGGTGAGAGAACCGCATGAAATCGGGAGTTAGAGATCAGCCTGAATAGGAGCAAGACCCCCATCTCTACAAAAAATAGAAAAAATTAGCCAGGGATAGTGGGGCACCCAGCTACTCAGGAGGCTGAGGAGGATCACTTAACCCAAAGAGTTTGAGGCCACAATGAACTATGGTGATGCCAGCCATTGCACTCTAGCCAGGGCAACAGAGGGAGACCCTATCTCAAATAAAAAAAAAAAAAAGTTTCCAGTTGATGATCTAAGCCAGTGATTTTCAACCAGTGTGTCACAGTAATACTGGAAAAGTGGTGCTCCAGCCAGCTCAGCCAAGCGGGGCTGGGGGACCTGCCACCTCTGTCTTGGTGGCAACAGCCAGCAGAGGAACTGGCAGGTTGGAGCAAGTGAATGGGAGCTTCCCTCCCCCATTGGAGGCTCCAGTAGCCAAAGGAACCTGACCAAGCAGGGGAAAACAACTGGCGATTCCTACAGTGCATCCCTGATTGGTCCATTCTCAATCTTGCTCTTGATTGGTCTATTTTTAGGAGAAAATAGACCAATAAGCTCAGCTTTCAGCTCATTGGACAACTGCCCCTATATAAACCCCAAGTAAAGGGCCTAGGGGCAGATAATCACAGACCTTCCAGGAAGAGAGAACAGGAGAGCAAAGACCTCAGCAGATCACCACAGACCGTTGAGGGAGAGAGAGCAGAAGAGGAAGAGCTGTAACACTTATACCCTGCTCTGCAAGGAATTTTGGCTCTTTGTAAGAGCTGTAACACTTGCATTCTGCTCTGCAAGGAGGTTTGGCTCTTTGTAAGAGCTGTGATACTTATATAAAACCTATCTTATCCTGCTCTGCAAGGTTTGGCTCTTTGTAAGAGCTGTAATAATACCTCTGTAAATAAAACCTAACTTACTGTCCATTCTGTGGTCCATCAATTCATTCATCGAATCGTCGAGACCAAGAACCTGGAAATCCGGTATCAACAGCACACTGATGTTCCATGAAAATTTTTTTAAAAATTAATTATTTTTGAAAGCAGTTCAAAGCACAGTTAAGTATATTCTTTTTTTATTCTTTGCTATGATCAACACAACTGAGGTGTGCTATAGAAGTTTAACAATAGGCTCAAGCGTGCAGTGAGATAAAAAAATGTTGAAAAACACTGATCTAAGCAAACAAATGGCAGAGGAGGCAGGATTTAGTAAAGTCAATGCTATCAAAAGAAACAAATGCAGATCATATACTTCTCTGACAACTATGAATTGTCATAAATCCCTTCTGTTCCTGAAACCATTCATTTCTCTAGCTCTCTTATTTGTTATCTAATAGCTATGGAAATCCCAATCCCCCATATTGACCCCACTATTAATATGCCCTTTTATTAGGCATTCTCTTCAATGATAAGCCTTTTCCACTGGAGAGGAGGGAAAGGGGTCCGCCAATTCAATTTTAGCCACAATAGGCTCAAAAACAGCACTTGACATAAGCAAAAGTCATCTCAGAAACCTTCTGGCCTTACCAAACAAATAACCTATAACTCTAGTCCATGTCCACTCTTAAGCAAACCACATTCTTCCATGTAGCCCTGATGTAACTTCTAACCCTGAAAAGTCAGGGTGACTTTGGCATAGAGAAGGCTTCTTTTTGTAAAATCAGCTTTCAGGACTTGCCCTGTTCCTAGTCTTCCAGACCTGGAGACAAAAATATCAAACAAAATTAATCAAAAGTTCCTTCTGGGCTTAGTGCCTATAGCTCAGTAGCTAGGGCACCAGCCACGTACACCAGAGCTGGTGGGTTCGAACCCAGCCTGGCCTGCCAAACAATGACAACTACAACCAAAAAGTAACCATTGTGTTAGGCACCTATAATCCCAGCTATTTGGGAGGCTGAGGCAAGAGAATCACTTATGCCCAAGAGTTGGAGGTTGCTGTGAGTGACTCCATGGCACTCTACCAAGGGCAACATACAGTGAGACCGTCTCAAAAAAAAAAAAAAGTTCCCTCTGATTAGGGTTTCTTCTCCTGGCTAGCTAACACAATTCCTAGCCACATACTAGAGCAGAGGACAGAGGTGCTGGGAGACTGGAGAATACATAGAGCAAAGAGCATAATGTATTTAGTCTGATGATGGTAACACATCCTAAAGACTCAGAAGCTGCCACAAAGGACCAGGTCTTGGTCATCTAGGACAAAACTCAAAGATGATGATTAAATATCCATTCAACAGCCTAAATCTGTAACTCCAGACCAGGTTCATACCTAAGTCATTAAGTCCTTAGGCCTATTTAAATTCTGAGAAGTAGAAGTATCTCTTGTGCTGAACTAGCAATGTGAACGTGTAAAAAGCATTCTAGATTTGTAACTTTAAGCAAAACACCACTGTAAATGAAGTTTCCAGACAATCCTATTATAATTCTGTGTTTTGTCTGTACCCCAACTAGACTGTAAACTCTTTAAAGACAAGGAACAAACATATGCCTGATGTATTCCCAAAGCTTTTACCATAATATCTCATATTCGACTCAAAATGCAATGCGTAGCCTGTCTGATGATCACACACACAGAAAACATGAATTCTGACATGTTTCTAAAGTCAAGCATCAGGTTACCAGTGATGGAAATGGGCTATATGGTGGCCACCTAAAAACTGTATTAGCTAATACTCAATGGGATAATCCTGTTTTCAGTATTCATTGAATCTCTGCTGGACAAGAAAAGTCAGATTTGGGCAAAAATTTATGAAGACAGTTTTCATTATGACAGTCTATAAGGTTATCCTGGAATCATTAGGAAATATAAAACTAAAAGAGAACTAACTATATGAATAAAAACTGAGTTCAGAATAGTGAAACAACAGCTTTATCCACAGAAGTAGCAGCAGCTAAGAACTAAACACAAATAAAGAATAATTTAATGAGCAAAACACCTATATTTACATTCTTTACACTTTCATTGAAACATTTCACTGAAAATTAGTAGACATTAGGCCAAGGTGAGAGAGATGATTCAAGTCCAAAGTTGGGTTTTTCATCTTAAAAGTCTACCGACTTTAAAATTGTGTTAAAGCTATGTGAAAGGTGGAATGGAGTTTTCCCAGGACCAATATGAAGTGAAGAGTGGCTCACCAGGTTGAGCAGCAGCATAAGGATGGTTCCTTTAGACTTTTAATTCTAGCTTCTAGACAGCCGTTTGGTATTAGACATACCTAATCTGTCTGAGCCTCAATTTCCCCATTTACAAAAAGCAGGCAATGCAGGTTCTTCTCATAACATCACAGGCGGTAGTGGATATAAAAGAGTACTATGGGCTCGGCGCCTGTAGCTCAAGTGGCTAAGGTGCCAGCCACATACACAAGAGCTGGCAGGCTCGAATGCAGCCCGGGCCTGCCAAACAGCAATGACAACTACAACCAAAAAAATAGCCAGGCGTTGTGGCGGGCGCCAGTAGTGCCAGCTACTTGGGAGGTCGAAGCAAGAGAATCGCTTAAGCCCAGAAGTTGGAGGTTGCTGTAAGCTGTGATGCCACCGCACTCTACCCAGGGCGACAGCTTGAGGCTTTGTCTCACAAAAAAAAAAAAAAAAAAAGAGTACTATGACATCTCCTGGTGCTTGCCACAGGCTATGTTCTTACACTGACTGTATAGAAAGAGGCAGCAAAGTAAAACTACCTATGTACACCCCAGACCAGGCCCCATGTCTGGTCTGTATGGTGAATGAGGGGACATGGGGGAAAAAATAAGTACTATGGAAACAAAAGCAGCGCACCAAAGTGACACATTACTATTGCGATTACTTATAGAATCATTACCCGCTAGGATGAAACTCCCCACACAAGAGATGAAGCCCGAGAGGAAGGAGTTGAAAGGGAAGGTCCCCACGAGGAGACAGTAACCGAATTGCAGCGCCCCCGTCAGCAGTATATACAGAAGGTACGCATCCAGCAACTTCAGACGCTGCGGGGTGGAGCTCAAGTACTCTTCTAAGAACCGTGAGATGACCGACACTACCGACGCCGACATGACTACACGCAGGGCACTCCAACCACAGATCCTCAACCTTCCGGAGGAGCGGACCACCACACCGGATGTAGTGTTTGCGCATGCGCATCAGCTCCGCCCTCCCCAGTGTGCCAATTTTGCGCAAGCGTACAGCAGGCCCTGGCGCGCGTAACAGGTAGTGCGCATGCGCAGACTTCCTGAAACCGTTATTGCGTCTGCGCAATGGTTTTATCAATGGACTGGAGACGTGTACTTTTTTTTGTTCTGTTTCCGCGGTCTGATTGGTGACGCTCATCGTTGCTCTGGCAACAAGATACTGTCTGAGGAAGCGGGAAGAAGTTTTACAGCTGGAGGGTTCCGGCTGTCTTTGGTCCTCACGCGTCCTCAAAGATTTAACTTTTGGGATCTGCGTTCCCGGGGTTTGATACCAGCCCGGCCCTAATTCTCTTAAGGGCGCTGTCTGCAGATGCCTGTCACATAATTAGAGTAAGTCAATTTTCTCCGCAGTGGGAACCACCGCAACCAATCACCTCAGGCACCAATTCAGCTTTAGTAGGGGCAGTGGGTGTGGGGCGTGGGTTGAAGAAGAGTGCTTGACCTTTACAGGGTCCTCGACTGGAACTGTAGATTCTCGCCCTGCGGCGCAACATACTCGTGCCCTATATTGTGCTAAGTTGAAGGTCCTTTCAGGTGAATCAGGTACAGTTGCCACCTTAAAAGAGCTGTTGAAGGCTCGGCGCCTGTGGCTCAATCGGCTAAGGCGCCAGCCACGTACACCTAAGGTGGCGGGTTCGAATCCCCAGCCCGGGCCCGCCAAACAACAATGACGGCTGCAACCAAAAAATGGCCGGGCGTTGTGGCGGGCGCCTG
>CAUYQV010147390.1:0-25198 GCA_963574575.1 Galagoides demidoff
GAATCTCTCTAAGAGTAGAATGAGAACGTTTTAAAACTATAACTGATAAAATGACATGAAGGCTGTGTTGATCAGTTTGATGGAAGTATTTCAGATTGCATGTGAAAACCCCACACTGTACCCCAGAAGTGCATTAATGTACATAGTTACCATTCAATAAAAAAAAAGAAAAGAAAAGAAAAAGAAAATGCAAATAAATTCACTTTGGAAGAATTAATCTAGAAAACACAAGAATGTGCTCTATAAAAGCTGCTCTAACTCTCAAAGAATCAAGAAAATTGAATAAAGGGAAAAGAAAAATGAAAGAAAAATGAAAAATGAAATGAGGCCAGGGACTGTGGCTTACTCCTGTAATCTTAGCACCCTGGGAGGCCAAGGTGGGTAGATTGCCTGAGCCAGAGCAGACATCATCTCTTAAAAATAGCCAGGTAATGGTTGTGGTGGTCGCCTATAGTGCCAGCTATGTGGGAAGCTGAGTCAAGATGACTCAGCAAGACACAGTTTTGCTACTGAGGGTGACAAAACTGTGTCTAAAAAAGCAAAAGAAAAATGAAATGATTATAGTACTAAAACTTACATTAGAAGTATAGAGGAGTAGAATATGGAAGATAGGCTTGATAAAAATCACTTGTAAAAGCATCTGAAAAGAACGTAATATATCTGGAAGCAGATAATAAAGAGTCAATATATGATTTTTTCAAAAACAGTATTATCCAAAAAGGACAAATTATAGACCAATGTATAATAGAAGATATTTTAGTAGAGTAAAAGGAAAACTTGAATTTGTAGATAAAATAATGGTTTATCTAATAGTCCCCATTTTGAGTATATAATTGGTTCTAGGTTTTTGTGATAAGAGGGACTGTTAATGAATATCTTTAGAAGTCAAATTGCTGGAAGAGGGAATATGAATATCTTAAGTTGTGCATAGTCAAAATGATACTTAACATATCTGTTATGCCAGGTTTGAGTGTATTCACCAGCATTAACATTTTTTGAATCATTACTCATTTTATAGGTAAAAATGTCATCTCATTGTTCTAATTTACAATTATTCATAGTGAGGTTGAACTTTTTTTACATGTAAATTGTTATTCACCTCTAAATGTTTATATCATTCACACCCTTTGATTTTTTTCTTTTCTGTTTTTCTTTGTTATGCTGATGGGCAATATTTTCATCAGTTTAATGCTTCTCTTTTATTAGAAGATCCTTTTTTACTTAGCAAAAGGTTTTATTCTATAATCAGTTACTATTATTTTCTATTATTTGCTTTAAATGTTTTCCCTCATTGGATATTAAGTTAAAGATTTGTACTTTCTTCTAGTATTTTACAGTTTCCATGCTTGATAAGTAATTCATTTGGAGTTCACTTTTATTTTTAGTATAAAGTAAGGATCTAGTTTTGTTCTTTTTACAAATGACTGCTATTTCTGGAATCATTTCATTTCATTTTGCATATTGTTAAAACATTATCATTTTATTTTTAAAGTTTATTATTCTTTGATACATAAACGTTTTATCTTTTAGGATAAGGAAAGAGTATCTTCTGCTATTACTGATCTCAACATAATAATGGAACCCACAGAATGTTCAGAATTAAGTGAATTTGTGTCTAGGTAAGCTATGCTATAATTTTATTTCTGGGGGGACTATTTTCATTCTATAGTTTTAATTTTCCTCTTCTTGGTAAGTAAATAGGTTGTCTCTGAAAGCATAGCACCATTTTTATGGCTTATATTTAAGCCTATATCTTTACATCTGTCATTTTTCACTTAGTATGTGTTTATTACTCATTTGCTATATGCTGGACGTTAAAATGTGAGCAAAAATGTTATAATTATCAGTTCTCATGGAATTGATAGCCTAGTATAGAAGTCAGATATTAATTAAATAATTGCAGAAATAAATCTAAAATTATGGCTATGTTAAATGCTACAATAAGTTACATAATGCTGTAGAAACATATATCAGGTTTTTGGGCTGGGCATTGTGGCTCATGCCTGTAATCCTAGTACTCTGGGAGGTTGAGACAGGTGGATTGCCTGAGCTCATAGGTTGGTGACAGCCTGAGCAAGAGTGAGAGACGCCCGTCTCTAAAAATACCCAGGCATTTTGGCAGGCACCTATAGTCCCAGCTACTTGGGAGGCTGAGGCACGAATATCACTTAAGCCTGAGAGTTTTAGGTTGCTGTAAGTTGTGACGTCACAACACTCTACCAAGGGCAACAAAGTGAGACTCTGTCTCAAAAAAAAAAAAGAAGAGATGGCAGTGCCTGTGGCTCAAAAGGGTAGGGTGGCGGGTTCAAACCCAGCCCTAGCCAAAAAAAAGAAATGAAATTGCCTGTGGAAGGAATATAGAGTGAAAATAGGACCTAGAAGTGAGCCTAAGGAAGTCTAAAATGTACTGACTGAATACAAGGCAAGGATCCTACAAAGGAATTAGAAAAGGAACTATTCGAGAAGTCAGAAGAAAACCAAGAATGTGTTGTATCATAGCAGAATTCATCTATTTCCTTTTGTTTAGCCATACTTTAGAAGTAGCACCTGCTATTTGGAAATTACAAAAGAAAGGTAGTGGGTTATCTATTCCTCTTTAGTAATAGGCACATTATAGTTACTTAATAAATATCTTAGCCTTTTGGGTAATTCTCTTAGACTGAGTTCCCGTTTTGTAGAAGGGGACCGGTATTTTAGAAAGGATGCTACTTTTTTTTTTTTTAAGAGTTGGGGTCTTGGTCTGGCTCAGGTTGGTCTCAAACTCCTGAGCTCCAGCAGTTTACCCACCTTAGCCTCCCAGAGTGCTAGGCATGAGCCACCATGTCCAGCCTCTCTCAACCATTGTGCTATGAGAGTCACATGCTTTTGTATGTTATGTATGCTTCAGTGCATTGTTACTATTTTTGTTGTAGACTATCAATTATTTTTAAACAATTAAAAATAAAAAAAAATATTTTTGTATATTTTCATTTTAACATTGTAAACATTCTTCATTTCTTTGTCTTGACTCAGATTACTAATACACTCTTCCTTCCTTTTTTTATTTTTATTTTTGAGATAGTCTCACTCTCACTTGGGGTAGAGTGCTATGATGTCATAATTCACAGGAACCTCAAACGCCTGGGTTCAAGGGATCCTTTTGCCTCAGATTCCTGAGTAGCTAGGACTATCAGCGTCTGCCACCACGCCTGGCTAATTTTTCCATTTTGTATAGATGGGTCTCACTTGTTCAGGCTGGTCATGAACTTGTGAGCTCTACCCACCTCGACTTCCCAGATAGGATTATAGTGTGAGCCACCTTGCCCCACCTTATTCCTCCTTTAAGAACTTTTATGTTGGCTCGGCGCCTGTGGCTCAATCGGCTAAGGTGCCAGCCACCTACACCTAAGGTGGCAGGTTCGAATTCCCAGCCTGGGCCCGCCAAACAACAATGATGGCTGCAACCAAAAGAAATGGCCGGGCGTTGTGGCGGGCACCTGTGGTCCCAGCTACTTGGGAGGCGGAGGCAGGAGACTCGCTTGAGCCCAGGAGTTGGAGGTTGCTATGAGCTGTGATGCCATGGCACTCTATTCAGAGGGATAGCTTGCAGCTCCGTCTCAAAAACAAAAAACAAAAAAAAAACACACATAATTTTGAGAGAGAATCTTATTGATTCATCTCTCTGCATCAATGTTTCTGAAATCTATCAGTCCAGTTCTACAGCTCTTAAGTAAACCATTTCCAGGATCAAAGAGATCCTGAATTCTAGTCATGTATCTGGTTATGTATAATAAAACTTCATTATAAAGTACTAATCAAATTTGTATTTTTTTTTTTTGAGACAGACATTTTCTCAATTGTCACCCTGGATAGAGTGCCATGCCTTCATAGCTCACAGCAACCTCAAACCCTCAAACACTTGGGCTCCAGCGATCCTCTTGACTTAGTTTTTCTATTTTTAGTAGAGACGGGGTCTCACTCATGCTCAGGCTAGTCTTGAACTCCTGAGCCCAAGCAATCTACCCACCTCAGTTTTCCAGTGTGCTAGTATTACAGGCATGAGCCACTATGCCCAGCCAATCAAACTTATATTTTAAAAACCTTAAATTATTTACCAAAAGTGATTTTTGAAGGCTTTGGATGTTGACTGCATTGATAATTAAATTTCTGAATTTACTGAATGTGACCTTACACAAGAGTAATGATCATTGCAGCTCGTGGCTATCAAGGTCTGTCAAAAACTGATTTTCCTTTATTGTTGGCCATTCCTGACTCACCTGACCACAGAGGCCTCAGTCCAGCTGTAAGAGAAACCCCAGTCCTCAGGTGAACATTGTTAGCAATCTGTCGTGCGGGATCAGTGGCATGTTATAAATCAGCAGATCCTGGACATTACTGAATGGCCCAAATAATTCTCCTCACCATGGTGCACATTTTAAAGGGAAACTGTTTATTTAATAAATAAAGCTTAGAAATGATTTTAGTGCTTCTCTTTCAATGCCCAAGAGGTTAAAAGAAATCAAATATTTAAAAATTCTTATAGAAAAAGAATGAGTGTTTCAAGTTTGAAGAAATAATCAATGCAGAAAATGTTTGCGTAGAATGACAGGGGCGGGTCAGTTTGGTCTTGCAGTCCTTACTCATAGAGACCTCCCACGCCTGCGTTCAGGAAGCAAGTCTACGCATGGCCTGCGGAAGCAAGGGGGAGACAAAGCGTTGATGCAATGGAATTCACCTTAAGTCTATATTATTCTTTTTACAAGCATGTTCTTATAGTATTTGTTGCTTGCTTTTACTCATCTTAGGTACATATCATCATAATAGAACTAGGATAAAAACTTAAGTTTTGTACCTCATCATACCCTGGATTTCTTTAAAAGCAATGATTATAATTTATTGAGCACTTACTATGTACGAGACACTGTTCTCATTAATTTACTTGCATCCTTTAATTTGCACAACTGTGTGGCATTATTATTTCTATTTTACATGAAGATATGAAAATGAAAACAAGGTAAATAACTTGCCTTGGGCTGCACAGCCAGTAAGAGCAGAATCAGTACCAGCACCCAGGTCTGTCTGGTCCTAAAGTACTTGCCCTTGAAACCACTGTGCTATGCTGCTTACCATCTATAGAAACCCTGTCTGAATGATTCTTTTATGTGGCAGTTAACAACTATCCTATAAGGCGGCAGCTTAAGTTCAAATTTTGACATATAAGTTTTTACTCAAATTAAACCTTCCCTATATTCATAGAATTATAAGCTACTAAAGCTGAAAGAACTTCTCAGCTCAGTGAGGACTTTCCTGGGCTCGCTGGTAGGCTAAGATGCAGGGCCTGTGATTTTCACTCTAGCAATGTTATTTCTCCACAACAAAATCTCTGCCTGTCACCCCTACTGCGTGATTTTACCATAGGGGGATTGAATGTTTTTCTCTTCACTATTTTTATCAGGACCTAGAAAAAGGCAGAGAAATCATGCTTATCTGATTGGCACATGATACCAGTGTGAGTGGGGATGAGTCCCTATGTTGGATGGTAGATTCAAAATACACAACCATGTCAATCAACTGGAAATGAACAAGACACAATCTGAAGAAATACGTGTAGTCCTGCATTAGGGTCAAAAACCAATTAAATAACTATAAATGGGAAGCCCTGCTAAGCTATGGTTTGTATGAAAATGCCACAGTCTTTAGTTGACCCCTGCTTAATGGAAGCCAAGATTTTGAGATAGCTGTTATGAAAGCAAACACATTTTTAATTTGACAAGATCAAGGAAGGTCTTGCTTGTATAATCTCCGTGCTGGCCTGAGCACATTGGGGATTCTGTGTCTTCACCTTGGCCAAGGAAGCATAAGCAAACTGTGCATCTATGAGGAATGCTAACCAGTATCAGAGGAGGCTCGCCTGGAAGTGTCTGGTGGAAACGTGAGATCTATTCTTAAGTATTCGAAGGGCTGTTCAGGGGAAAGGTTTGTGTTGACAAGGAGGGCAAACTGAGCTCAGTTTCTTTAGGTGGTTATTACAAAAGGCCAAATTCAATTCTGTAAGCACAACTAACATTTAGAGATCAGGTAACAAACTCCCTTGAGAGGTCACTAATGTCTACAAATGTTCACAGGAAAATTAGGTCACCATCCATCAGGGATGGTGTAGAAGGAATTCTGCAATGACTAGCATGTTGGATTACTTCATTTCTAAGAAATACACCTTTTCTCTGTCTATGGTCTTGGAAGAGAACTATGTGGAAGCTTAGGTATAAAATTAGGACCAATGTATTAGACTGCCAGTGCTTGGGGCAATGGGTCCCCACGTACTTAATGTCTTCAAGGGAGAATTCTCATTTTCCATTTTACCCTTCTATGAAGCTACCACCCTTTGGTATTTTTCGGAATTATTTTCCCTGACATTTCTTAATCAGATATATTCACTATATGCATTATCCTATTTCTTCAAGATTTCATCCAAATTATTTTCTTCAGAAGGAAATAATCATACCTCATCTTGAACGTCAAGTTCTTCTTCCATCAGCTCTGCTCCCATTAGTTCAAGAGGATCTTTACAGTCTTGAATGAGGGTGATCTTAAGAAAGAGAACACAGACTAGAAATATAATGGCATAACCTCCCCAGTACTCCACTGACAATGATTTGAAGCCTTGCTGGGGTTTCTCATCATGTTTTCCCTACTTCAGAGTCCTCTTTGGTTTTCTCATTCTTTTTTATATTTCCCAGCTTAGCATTTTCACTATATCATTTGTTCACATTCAAATGTGAACTGGTATAATTCTCCATTGTCTACACTCCTTTTTAGCTTTCCAACCTCTTCAGTATATTCCTCTTAAAAAGTCACCCTTCTGCCAAAATGATCCAGGATTCAATGGTGCTTCTCTTTCAATGGCTTAAGTGAAGAGCACTCAGTCCAGCACTGAGCACACAGGAAATGCCCAGCGAAGGGAGTGTGGGTGACAGCAGTAAACGGACCCACAGTGTAGGATGGAAGTTTTATTGGAGATGGAAACCAAAGGGACCAAGTTGTAGGGCCAGTATGTAATTTAGTCTTTCACACAGGGCAAGCCAACTACAGTTTGGGCTTTGTCTTCTGCTTAATGAAGCACATAGCAAGTTCAAATGTACATCCAGGCTAGAATGATGTTTGGAAGTTTTACTTAGCTATTTTTCATCTCAACAATAACCCATTCTCTTGGCTAGTGTGGAAATGAATTGGAGGATTATGTTCCTGGGCAAATGGTCTTGACATAATGAGAAAGGAAGAGGCCGGGTATAACTATAAGTTGGGGCTGTCCTGGGATAGTCCTGTGATGGTAATATAAAGCAATATGGGAGAGGGTCATATCATGGCAGCCACAATATCCATAATACACAGTGACTCTTCCTGAAGGAAAAGAAGGTCCCAAAGGCAAGGTTTATCATCATTTACCTACATCTACCATACACTGGGCTTTGTGCTAGACCCAAGGAGATGCAGAAGTATAAAGTTTCTAGTCTCACTGGCCACCAATAATGCTCACCCCCATCCAGTGAACCAGTAAGTATGCACTCAGGCTAATACTTAATCAGGGTCAAAAAAAAAAAATTCATCCAAGCACTAGGCGTGGTGGCTCAAACCTGTAATCCCAGCTACTCAGGAGGCTGAAGTGGAAGGATCCCTTGAGCCCAATCTAAGACCAACCTGGGCAACAAAGTGAAACCCTGTCTCAAGTTTTAAATAAATAAATCTCAGCCCCTCACAATAGCTCCCTGATTGCAAACAAGATTGAATCTAGCCTCCTTTTATACCCTTAGTCAGTGGTCTTTATGACTCTGGATGGCCTAAGATCTTAGATAAGAATAAGTGTAAAGAAACCACTATTTTCATGTTGAAAAAGAGCTTATACTTTGGCTCTGTTTTACTTTTCGCTGTGGAGTCTTTTTTAGATACTTTGTGTGATCCTACTTTGTTGTTACCTATGAATTAGAGAATTTAAAAATGGATAGAAAGAGATTGAGCCTGGCATAGTGGCTCATGTCTGTTATCCTGCACTTTGGGAGACTGAGGCAGGAGGATCACTTGAGGCCAGGTGTTTGAGACCAGCCTGGGCAACTTAACAAGACCCCATCTCTATAAAAAAAAAAAAAAGTAAAAAACTTATCCAGGCATGGTGGCATACACCTCACTCCCAGTTACTTGGGAGGTTGAAGCAGAAGGAACTCTTAAAACCAGGACCTCTGGAGCCCTGGGCTCAAATGATCCACCTGCCTTAACCTCCTAAGTAGCTGGGAGTACACACATGTGCCACCAGACCCAGCTAATTTTTTTCTGGTTTTTTGTGGAGACTGAGTCTCACTGTGTTGCCCAGGCTGGTCTCAAACTCCTGGCCTCAAGCAATCCTCCTGCCTTGGCTTCCCATAATGCTAGAATTACAAGCATGAGGCATCACCCCTGATCTCAGTGCTATACAGGCAGTCCCTGAGGTATGAGCATCCAACTTATGTACAACTCAGACTTACAAATACGAAGGTTACAGAACCTGTCTCATTCATAACCCAGAGACGGCCCGTATTCTAAAAAGGTATTCTAGCTAATGCCCACTTTTAATTAGTATACTCATACATCATACAATTATTATATACTGGGTACTACCAGGTACTTTTTTATACCCTATCTTATTTAGTCTTCATGTCTACCAGCGAAGTGAACGCTTTTATTCCTGATTATTCCTGATTTATTCCTGATTATTATATTCCTGATGAAAAAACTGAATCTCCAAGAATTTATGCAGATAGCCTAAAATCCAACAGTTAGGATTCAAGCCTAGATTCGTGTAATTTTTGCCATTTACAGAAATCATGATAGGTTAGGAAAGACATATATGTAGAAAGTTGAAATATTTACCGTTTCTAAGATGGAATCTTGACCCTCTTGGGATTTCACCTGATTCTGTAGATAAAGTATCGCATCATGGACAGTCAAAAAGAATGTGTCCTTTCTAATGTTGTCATCAAAGAAGCCACATCGCTCCAGTTTTTCTATCACATGATCTTCAAAAGAAAGAGAAAATATTTAGTCTCTAGGAAAAGATGTTTTTTTGTAGCATCGACCAATATTAAGATTTTGTAACTCCTCTTTAGTTTTTGTCTCATTTCCAAAATGTGACCCTGCTCTAAACTGAGTTTCTTTTCCAGCAGCACACAGAATGGTTATCCCATGATGGCTGTCGTCAGCCTTCATGTCTGCCCATGTTCCTTATGCCAGGCTGGCATCCCCATCCTCCAGCTGCTGTGAGGCTGGCTGCCAATGGTTCACAGCTGTGCCCTCCCCTGGAGAATGTGCCTCCTGAGCTTTGCTTCTGAGGAACTCAGCCTGAGCACTAGCACCTCCCTTTGTGCATGGGTGCGTATACTGATGCGGGAGGCAGACCCTGGAGAACACTTTTGTTTTAAGGGGCTCCAGGCATCTCCAGCTGTGCTCTCCTCAATATACCCACCTCGAGCTGGCACTATTGTCAGGACATACATTCGCACACATTGCCAGATCTGTGGCACAAATTGGAAAAGGTATCTTCCTCAGTTCAAAATGTTCTCAAAGTCACTGCTCAATGTGTACAGTTTCTGGTTTTAGTGATGAAAAACATTGGAAATAGATCGTGGGCAATGATCACACAACATTTTTCATACAAGCAATGCCACTGATTTAATAATATACTTAACGGTGACTAAAATGGCAAATTTAATAGCCAGGCATTGTGGTGGGCACCTGTAGTCCCAGCTATTCGGGAAGCTGAGGCAAGAGAATCACCTAAGCCCAAGAGCTGGAGGTTGCTGTGAGCTGTGATGTTATGGCACTCTACCAAGGGCGACAAAGTGAGACTCTGTCTCAAAAAATAAAATAAAATGGCAAATTTTACATTATCCTCTAACACAAAAGAATAGTTTAAAAATATAGGGGAGGATACTTGTTTTACTTTATGGAATGAAAAATTGCCCAATTCTAAAATTGCAAATAAAACCAATTGAGATCTTTAAATTTGTTGCATTTTGACAGATCTGGCCCCCATGAAGCAACCTGAGGGACACTGCTGCTGACCCTGAGGCCCTTTGAGGAACACAGGGAAAGGCCCCACTAATCCCTCGAATGGGCACTCTGTCTTCCCCGTGGATCCCCAAGAATTGTGAGTGCCTCTCAGTTCTGAATTCTGCTGTTTTTTGCATTTCTGTTCCCTGATCCATAGCCTTTGGGACAAGAAAACTCAGAGAAACTCATGATAATGAGGAAGACACCAAAACCTATAAATGACAGGTTGAGATTAGAAACCCAAAATGACACTAACAAGAATAGTGCTGGTGCCCTAGGTGAGAGTGTGACCAAAATGGGGGATCATTAAATAAAAATTACAGAAGGCTATTTTGGAAACTAAATTCTTGCTTTGGGCCCCAGCAGACCAGAGCAAAATATCAAAATAGTCACTTATGCTAAAGTTCTAAGTCAACAAATCTGAACTAAGTTGTTATCTGACCTTCTAAGAGAGAGAGAGAACAGCCAGTCTTCCAACAGACCAGTTTAAACTTTTAGTTGGCACAATAATGAAGTTCGTCCTGCTGTGATCCTTACATAAAAAAAGACAGCCTGACCTAACCTACTGGTAATCAGTTAATTTCCTATCGTTCTGTCTCTCTGCCCAGCCTTACAGGACAAGTAACTCTGAAAGGACTGATGACACATTCTTGTCCTGGCTTCTGCTTTCTTCAGCGCTTCTCTGTCCATAAGACCAACCTCTTCTGCTCAGCTCATTGGAACACTCACTCTATTTTATGGAATGAAGCATTGCCCGATTCTAGAATCAAAAGTAAAGCCAACTGAGATCTTTAAAAGAAATAAAAGGTCTTCGCACATTATATGTCCACATTCCAAGGTAGGAGAAAGGGCTTGGAGGAACATCTTACAGGTAGACGTGTAGGTGTATGCATTTACCTTGAAGCGATGCAAAGTACACATTCACATCAATTCTTTGGAACTCTTTGACAATCTAAAAATAAAAAAGGAGCATTGGTAACAGTGAATAACTCTATCTGCCCATAATTCAGTAGAATTCATCTACTTGCTCAGGAGGAACACTTTCACGGTTAGTCAGGACTCTGAGGAAGACCGATTATCGGAAAGCCATAGGTCAGCCTACGGTCATGGTGTGATTAAGAATGAAAAGACAGTATCTCAAGATGGCCACATTCAGTGCTCAATCACCCAGCACTCTAAAGCACAGAGGTGCTGAAAAAAACATTTGTGGAAAAAAAGGGGAATCTAAGAGGCTTTCCTATATAGCCCCTGCTGATCTGAGAAAAGGGCATGAGTTTGTATCTTTGAGTGAAGAGATACGGGTGTGGATATAAACATCAGATTTCAGAGCAAAACTCAAGGCCTCTGTTTTAAATGTATCAACATCAGTATCCCGATTGTGATTTTATACTATAGTTTACAAGATGTTAGTAATTGATTGGGAGAAACTGGGTAAAAGATACATAGGATCTGTCTATTATTTTATTTATTTTATTTGCGACAGGGTCTCACTCTGTCACCTAGGCTGGAGTGCAGCAGTGTAGTCAGAGCTCACTGCAGCCTCAGCCTCAAATTGCTAGGTTCAAGATCCTCCTGCTTTAGCCTCCCAAGTAGCTGGAACTATAGGCACATGCCACTATGCCTGGCTAATTTTTCGTTGTAATTTTTTTGCGGAGACAAAGTCTCACTATATTGCCTAGGTTGCTACTGAAATCCCAGACTCAGGTGATCCTCCCACTCTGGCCATTGTGCCCAGCCTATTCTTTACAACTATGAGTGAATTTTCAATGATCTTAAAATTAAAAGGTTAGTTTTAAAAAGTCAAGACACAAGACTTACGGACCATAAAAAAATAGAACTTGAAATCTGTAGAAGAAATCAAATCAAGACCTCCATTCCAGTATAAAGGTTAGAGTTTTCTTTAGTTTTCATAATTGTCATTATAATATTTGAAAGCAAGTATTTGTTAAGTATGGGAAATACTATGACATTAAGTATGTTAAGATTTTCCCAAAAGTAATTCATTAAATTCTTTGGCCAATATGACCCACAATGGATTTATGCCAACGCCTAGAGTAAAATGCACAACAAAGAACAAGGCTGTATTTTCAAATGAGCTAATAACCAGGTCTGCTAAGAGAACTGGAACAGAACCTGTCAGCATATTCTCAAACTCTTGCCAAGTGTAATCACTTCTCCACCTTACATACCTAGTACCCACATCCTGGAATCATTTCCCACCCTTACAGAGGTAGCCAAGAAGCCCTTGGCTAAGTTAAACCTCGGGAGGCTCTTCCATATTATTATATCTGATTGCTGGTTCCCTGAACCTGCTTACTTTTCTGCCTGACTCTCTCACACCTACCTGAAGCTTCACCTAAATTTAGCACTTCAGATGATACGCTATTTAATCTGCTTTGGGGCACTTATGACAGTGGTTATTTAGGCCGGGCACGTTGGCTCATCCCTGTAATCACGGCATTCTGGGAGGCCAAGGCAGGTGGATTGCCTGAGCTCAGGAGTTTGAGGCCAGCCTGAGAAAGAGTGAGACCCAGTCTCTACTAAAAATGAGAAAACTAGCTGGCATTGTGGCGGATGCCTGTAGTCTCAGGCACTCGGGAAACTGAGATAAGAGAACTGCTTGAGCCCACAAGTTTGAGGTTGCTGTGAGCTATGATGCCACGGCACTCTACCAAGGGTGACAAAGTGAGACTCTGTCTCAAAAATAAATAAATAAATAAACGTATATACAGTGATTATTTATCAGATTTTTAAATGTTTGCTTCCCCTCTAGATTGCTTAGTCCCCTGAGGGTAGAAACTGTGGCAACTTCACCACTAGTTTCTTGGGCCTTCACATGAGGTGTTTCATATTTATTGTTCAAAGAATTCCTGAGCTTGAGCCTGCATAACTAGTTCTTTTTTTTTTTTTTTTGAGACAGTCTTACTATGTCACCCTCAGTAGAGTGCCATGGCATCACAGCTCACAGAAACCTCAAACTCTTGGGCTTAAGCCATTCTCTTGCCTCAGCCTCCTGAGTAGCTGGGACTGCAGGTGCCTGCCACAATGTCCGGCATGTTTTTGTTGTAGTTGTCATTGTTGTTAGGCAGGCCCGGGCTGGTTTTGAACCCACCAGCCTCAGTTTATGTGGCTGGCGCCGTAACCATGATGCTACGGACACTGAGCCTGCATAACTAGTTCTTGATCATGACTGTTTCTGTCCTGCATGCTTCGCAGCTCTGCTTTGACTTCCTAAATAGATGCCTGACTGCTTCCTACTCTAACTTCTTAACTTCTGGTTTTCCCAATCCTACTATGTACATGGTGTTCCTTTTCCTGGTGGTATTCACTTAACAAATAGAAATGTAAGACCACAAACTTTTGCTCATTTTTTCTCCTTTTCATGTTCTGTCTTCCATTCTCAGAAAAGTAAAACATAATAAATGCTAATATTTGCTGAGGTGTGTCTGTGTGCCAGATACCCTTCTACACTCCGTATTAATCTAGAAGTAAGTAGCTATGAGGGAGGCATCATCATCACCTACTAAAGAATAGAGGTCCAGGCAGATGAAGCAACTCCATGCTCACACTGCTAGTAAATAGTGGAGCCAGGATTTCCCCCCGTAGTCTGGCTCCAGAGCCTATGCTTTAAAATATTACACTTGATTGCAAAACATCCATCTAGAAAAATGACAGAGCCCATGTATTTGCTTTTCTGCAAGAGAGGAGAACCCATTTCATTTCACTGTTGCCAAAGCTCCAAATCCATAATCCTGAAAAGAATCTTACCACTCGCAATGACCTCACTCCAACAACGTCCAGGAAAGATATAGCTCCACAATCAAGCACAAGGCTGTGGATTGGCACTTTGGGCACATTCACTTTGACTGGAAGCTCAGAGTTCCAATCCACTTGAATCTCTATTTCCTTGGTTGGGATCTCAAGTTCTTCCGGATCTTCGATATCTTCATCAGGCTCAAAAGCGTTATTTGGTGTACCAGCATCACTTATGATGCCGTTCTGAACAAAGAAAACAGTACCGACTTAATTGCCAGTGATTTGAAATGCCTTCTCCACCATTTATCTCAACTTACTTTACAGTCTTACGCACACTGTTCCTTCGTTAGCAAAACATCAAGGGGATGAACTCTTATGGAATGAGATTTATCTCAGCCCAAACTTTGATGTTCTCTAGGAAGAAAAGTGGAAGAACAGAAGAGCCAGGAGACTCTTGATTTCTGGAAAATAGTGGAACTTTGCCAAGAAATACATTTGCAGGGGAGTCTGATTAAACGTTAGTAGCTCTAAAAGTTTGTGAATTCACTGCCTTCTGTTGGAATTGGCTGGCATGAATTTGGACTTAATTTTTCCCTTTCAATAAAAATAAGTTATAAAAAATAATATAGATGTCATTTATGTTGGGGGGAAGAATTACACCTTGTTTTACCAGGGAGCCCTGATGTTTTCATCTTATTCCCTCTTGCCTACATGAATGGCTCAGCTGTTCTCTGACACACGTGTGACATCTGCTTGTACACATCTGGATACCAAAGGGGATAGATTTAATATTAGACCATCTAACAGCTTTCACCAGAGAAAGGAAAGAATTTAAGGGGGAAATGAAAGATGTCTCACCTTTGTTGCCCTTAATTGTCCGTTTTTTATGAGTTTCTGTATTTTCCTCAGTGCTTTCAACCTCTTATTATATACTCTAATGGCGTCAAATCCAACCTTTGGAAATAAATGTCAAGTTACTTAAAATGCCCGATTCCTAATGCTTATTGACAGCAATTGTCTGGCAATGTTACTTCTGAAAGGGTATTATTCCTTGAGACATCCCACAAAAAAGAAAAAAAAATGAGGTCTGATGGAATAGATCACCCTCCACTCCACCCAGAGATTCAGGTAAGAGAGTGGCCTTCTAAAGACTCCAAGACAGTAAGAGACAAAAGAACAAAAATAACCTTTAAGTCTGTGCTTTCCAAGTTTCCTTGAGATCACTGTGCCTTTACTTATTGCAAAATCTGTGAACATTCCTCTGAATCAGTTTGCCCTGAAAATCACTTAAGAAAACACTGACTCCAAGCATGAAGCACAGCACGGGGTTCAAGACCAGAACTTCCTGCTGACACGTTCTGCTGGTCTAATAACTTTCTACTCTCTGTTCCAACTGGGCAACCCTCCCCCACAGTGTATGTCTCTGTCTTCTCCACTCAACTCACATAGTTCCCAGATACCTGACATAATCTATTTCCATCTGCCAATTGCCACACAAAGTCTGATTAGTCCAACTAATATTATTTGATGAACAGTTATTTGATGAACCAGCATCACTTATGATGCCATTCTAAACAATGAAGTTCAAAAAGAGTGAATTTTTTTTTTTTTTGAGACAGAGCCTCAAGCTGTCACCCTCAGTAGGTGACATCACAGCATGTCGCATCACACAGCTCACAACAACCTCAAACTCTTGGGCTTAAACAATTCTCTTGCCTCAGCCTCCCAGGTAGCTGGGACTACAGGCCCCCACCACAAAGCCTGGCAATTTTTTGATTGCATTTGTCACTGTGGTTTAGCAGGCCTGGGCCAGGTCGAACCCACCAGCCTCGGTGTGTGTGGCTGATACCTTGCTCAGTAAGCTACGGCCACTGAGCCCAAAGAGTGAATTCTTAACACTTACTGTCCATACTATGTATTTGGAATTTACTCAAATTCTGCCTGGATGTTTTTGTATGACATAGTTATTGCTACCTGAATTTTATCATATGTGTTTTTTCTTTTCTTTTTTTTTTTGAGACAGGGTCTCTTTCTGTTGCATAGCCTAGAATACAATGGCATGATTATAGCTCATTGTAACCTCCAACTCCTGGCCTCAAGGGGTCCTCCCACCTCAGCCTCCCAAAGTGCTGGGATTACAGGCACAAGCCACTGGACCCAGCTCATGTGTGCCTTTTCCATCTCCAAATAGACTGTAAATTATTTGAGGGCAAGGATGTTATATTACAATTCTTAATCCCTTACACAAAGGGAATAGGGGATAGGACCTTACCCCCAGTTGGAGTCTAATAATCACTAGTAGAATGAATGAAGTCTCAAAAGAGGTTAGAAACCAAACTTCTAGGGATAAAGTACTTACTGTGGACTTGATGGATTTTTTAAAACCATCAACATTGCCATAAAAAATGGGACTAGAGAATCTAAGAATCTTCACTCCTTCAGGTTCTTCAATCTAGCATTAGAAAAGAAAAAGTTTTCTGAGGTTAAACAATTTTAGGCCTCAAATATTTAATAAAATTTTAGGCTATTCAGAGTGAAGGAGACATAAAATCTCCGGACCTCAAAATTCATTATGCCAAAGGGGAACCAAGCCTGGGAACTGATTCACGAAGCTCTGCCATTCTCTTCCCAGACGCAACTCCTCAATGGAGTACAGAGGTTTTTGGTTTTTTTGTTTTATTAGCATGAAACATTACAGGTTGGAGAATGTAAGCATGGCTAGCAAAGGTGGTCTTGTTATGCAGATAAAACCTCAAGGGGAACTGGCCCTCAGAGAGAACAGATGGTAAATGTTTCTGTTCAGACCTTTAAAGGTGTCAGACTCTCCCTTAGTTTTTCTTAGATAGGAAGGAGGACCTGGCTACATTAATAAAGATTTTCTAAGGATGCAAATTTTCCCCCACAAGAAACAACATTGCAGAATTATTTCTGTCTCCTGGGATCCATCTCGAAGTAAGTCAAAGAAATGTATTTTGGGATAAAACATTTTATATTTCCTTAGCCCCAAACCTTTGAAAATATGTAGCCTCCTATAAAACAGTACATATATACCTATATAACGAGAGAGCTCAGCTCCAGTAAATTCTTGAACCTGAGCTCTGTTATGTTTCACACCTGACAATCTTA
The DNA here is from genome assembly GCA_963574575.1 of Galagoides demidoff. Classification (NCBI taxonomy): domain Eukaryota; kingdom Metazoa; phylum Chordata; class Mammalia; order Primates; family Galagidae; genus Galagoides; species Galagoides demidoff. The sequence continues at coordinate 16,939 of CAUYQV010147390.1, forward strand.
TTTCCATAGACAGCAGACCAAGGAGATGAGAGATCAGTCACCCTTCTGCCCATTCTAAGAAGACCAAAAATCGATTATTTCCTCCTCTCCCTTTTCTTATGTTCACCTGATCGTATGTAAAATGTAACTTACTGCACACTACTTAGACCTTCACAAGAATGCAACCCTTTGCTTCACCGTTCATGCCCCACCTCCTTTTTTTCCTGCACGCCTTCATCCCTTAAATACCGAATTCCCAAATCCTTCTGCAGAGAGCCCAGGACACAGATGCTTCTGTGGCTTGCACTTTTCCTGGGCACAGCCTCAGACTTTGGTTTAATAAATCTCAATTGAGTGTTCGTGACTCCTGTTTTCAGTCACTTATTATTTATCAATAGCAAAGAGCCAGATCACAATTGCTCAGAGGAGCTGGACAGCAGCTCTCAACTTTTCTCCAATAAAGGCTTCATTCCCGCTGGGAGACAGGTTACCAAAACTCATGGACCACCACAGTCCCATAGGAGGCTAACCTAGAAAGGGTCTTAGATAGCAATTATTCAACCCTCTGATTTCCAGATGAAGAAACTGAGGCTCAGAACAGTGATATGATTTGCCTCAAGTTAATACCACTGACCCTCTTGATTTTGCTAAAATTCTTTAAAAGCAACAAAGAAACAAATAGCAAAACCAAGAGGAGTTATAGGGACTGGGCCTATAATGCCATCTGCATGTTCCTACTCTGCTACACAGTGGTTGAACCAAAAGTAGAATCCACAAATCACAGAACGATCAGTTTTTCTAGTCTTTATGAATCAAAGCAATTTTCACCTCTCTTCTTCAGATGGGAAGACAAAGGCCCTGAGAAGCTGGCTGAGTGATGTGGGCAAGGTCTCACCAAGATGGAGCCCCAAACTCAGTCTAGGGTTCCCTGCCCCAGAACCAAAAAATTCTCTAAAATGACTCTTAGCTGTTGATGGCTCTTGGTTCAACATAACAGAAAGATTGTGAAAATAAATTAAGTAGCAGTTCCTGAAATTCCAGTTTCAGTGTCTAACATGTGTTTCCATGTTAAGGTAAAATTAGACAACAACTTCCTAAGGTTCACATTAATTTTTTTTTTCTGAATTTATGTTTTCTTAATTCACTTTCTCTGTTTTTTCATCTTTGTTTTCCCTAGTGATCACTAAGCAATTTTATTTGCAGGCAACACCGGGATATTTAATTACTTTGTATTTCATTTCCTGTATTATATGTTATTTCTTCCAATTTCAAGGATAAAGCAAAATGTCACATTAGGTATTGGTGACAGGGAACTTGAAAATCTCTTGTTAGAACTGAAGAAAGAAAGTCTTACAGGGATTTTAGGCAATTTCATAGAAGGATTATGTAGCAGAGAAATAAAATTTGATTGAATATCTGGGAATAATCGCTTATTATTTGTAATTCTATGGTTTCATATTAAAATGATATCCAGCTAACATGGACAAAATTCACATAAGCCATGGATGTCAGAAAGTAGACTGGGTTGAAAGTTTTCAGGACACTCCCCATGGACTAAACGGGCTTTCCCAACAGAAATCTTCTACCTTGTTCCCATCGCACTAAAAGAAAATATGCAACTCCTGAAATTCCAGACTTCTAAACCCAAGTCCAGCAAATGTCTCATAAAGCACTTACATTTTTGTAATTCTTGGTACTTTTGTAGATATCTGTGCTAGGGATGCTTCCAAGGCCATTCCATGAAGGACTGAAAAGAAAAATCAAGGTCAAGATTTTTGGAGAGCAGTCATCTTTTGGAATAAAAAGTTAAAAACAAATAACAGCTACTAAAAGCCCATCATTGTGGTGTTTTGGACTCTGTCTCTATTACAGATGACATTTTGCTGTTGCTAACTCTGAAATGAACAGCTGGTGTTTGTGTGGAATCGGGGGAGAAGGAGAAACTGTGTCTCTTTTTTGATGGCTAAGAGAAATACTGAGCATCAGACTTTCACGCGCACGACACGTTATCGGATGAGCAATGAGCTTTCACACGTGTGCCATCTTATTTAAGCCCCACCATCACCCTAAAAGGTCTGCAGTGTTATCCTTATTTTCGCTGCTAAGTAACTCAGAGAAGTTAGAAAAGGCCTCTGATTTAACCCCTGGGCCTTCAGTTCCTGGCTCTCGTGACTTAGGGCAATTGTCTGATGAAGTATGGGGAGTCTGCAGGGGATCAAATTAGTCTCTTTTTAAACAATAGAAGCCTGAGAGGACCAAAAATAAGCCCTTTCTGTCAACCAGACTGTTGGTTTCCTGTTCCTGATGGCCTCAGATAAATTTCATGATTCTTCAAGTATGACGAGGGACATGTACTAAACACAAGACCTGAAGAAAGAGTATCTGTCTGGGATACTTTCAGCACTGTGCTCTCTGCAGCAACATTCTAATTACTGGAAATTAAATCCTGTGGCGGATACTGCCTTTTGTTGGCTACAAGCCTGGTTACCAAACCAGTAGCTAAAATCTGCCACCAGTCTTTCCTTGGCTTACTGGGTTGTGCTGATTTTTAACTTAAAGCTCAAAGATAGTCTCTACAAAACCCCATTTCCCCCCAACCACACCTACACAAGAAAAAATAGACGCCGAGGCACACACAGCGCGAAAGGCAGCAGCTTCTAAGGACAGCGTCTAAGTTCTTTTCTAGCAGCAAGTTGGGCATTTGGGGAGCTTGTGAACTTTTTTCAGGCCTCTGGGCAACCGTTTTAGGGTGCTGAGGCAGAAAATGCAAGCCTCTGGGGCAGGCACCCACGTGAACCCGTAGGAAAGAAGGGAAGGAAGGAAAACTGGTTGGTGGACTAGGAGAGGGGCGCTTCTGCTGAGGGGGAGATATCTACGTGGATGTTTTTCCAGGTTTCTCCTTCCTTCATGTTATCTGCAGGCCCAACAGGGCCCGGAAGTCAGAAGGACAATGGAAGCACTAAGGAAGGGGACAGGCTCTGTCCCCCTCCAGGCCCAGGAGGGCAAGTGGCTAAAGCCTCTTAAGAGTCTAAGTAAAACCATCCAAAACACCCCCCCCTTCCCTCACAGGCTGTTTTCCATTATTTAAATCATGCCTTCCCCACTTTCACTCTGCATATGAACTAACTATGTTTACCTCATATAATTATGTGGCTTCAGGGTATATGCCTTATTTGGCAGATTTGAATGAATTCTGGCTATAATTGCCTATTTTAAAGTTCTTCTGTTCTGGGTTACATAACTTTTGGGTTACTAGCTTTAAAAGAAGAAAATGAACTATAATATATTTAGCAGCTGTCTTATCCTAAGCCTCGGGCCCAGTGCCTCAAACACTTTAACTTATTGAAAGGAAGAAATTATAGGCTGGGTGCCATGGCTCATGCCAGTAATGCTAGCACTTTGGGAGGCTAAAGTGGGAGGGTATCCTGAGGCCAGGAGTTCAAGAATGGTTTGAGCAAGATAGGAACACCTCTCTGTCTCCACAAAAGGTTAAAGAATTAGCTGGGTGTGGTGGTTTTTGCTTCTAATCCCAGCTAGTGAGAGGCTGAGCCATGAGTGAAAGGGGAAAAAAATGTTTTTTAAAGAGACTATTATAAAAATTAAAATTAAATTTTTATCCAAAAGGAGCCAAGAAAATGGAAGAGGCCGAGGAGTTGGAGGCTGCAGTAAGCTATGATAACACCACTGCACTCTAGCCTGGATGACGGAGCAAGACCCTGTCTCAAAAACCAAAAACAAATAACAACAACCTAGAAAGCAATCTCAATCTTTGGCTGAACTATATATCTCTTCATCTCACCATGACTCAAAGGCGAGAATAGCAGGAGATCATGGGACTACAAGTTCTGAAAATTAAGTTCCCAAACTCATCCTAGAAAAAGTACTCCATACCTCATTGCTGACTATCAGTACGGTCACCTTCCAAGTGCTCCCCTTGGGCAGCTAGGCACTGACACCAGTGCCTCGGCAACCGTTCAACTCAGTTTTAGAACTCTTTTTCTGGAATGGTCATGGGGGCTGTCGCTGCATGGCACACAAAAACCACGCAACAACAATAACGAACATGGCACAGCGATACACTGCCACACAACGACACAAACGCAGCTGAGAAACACAGGTCATAAAACCTCACCAAGCTGTTTCTGCAGTGCTGCCAACGCAGGCACACGGTGTCAAGTTCAAAAACTTAATTTTCAGTCCTTATAAGACAACAGTGCTGATGGCCATCCCAGAAAGAGTTCCAAAATGGCTTTGAAGGGTGGACTAGGCACTGGCATTGGTGCACAGCTGCCTGAGGGTGACTCCGAAGGTGACCATAGTGATATTCAGCCATGAAGTAGATAGCATTTTGTCTAGGATGAGTTCTCAAACTTAATTGTCAGGCCTCTTATATGCATAGATTTGGGGGTAAGATACATCTGGGTTCACATTTTAGCTTTTCCATTTCCTGGCGGTGTGATCTTAGGAAAGGTTCTTAATCTTCCTGAATTTCAACTTTCTCACCCGTAGAACGAGAATAATCAGGCCTATTCATAGGATTTTTTTTTTTTCACAGAGTCTCCCTTAATCACCGCAGCTAAAGTGCACTGGTGTCATCAGGGCTCATTGCAATTTCAAATTCCTGGGCTGAAGTGATCCTCCTGACTCAGGTCCCCAAGTACCTAGGACTATGGGTATGTGCCACCACACCTAGCTCATTTTCCTATTTTTTGCAGAGACAAGGCTCTTTCTCAGGTTCATCTTGAACTCCTAACCTCAAGCAATCCTCCACCTCAGCCTCCCAGAGCACTGGGATTATAGGGATGAGCCTTGGCACAGCCCAGCCTATTCATAGAATGTTTTTGCAGATCAAATACCATCTGTAAAGTGCTGTGTGCTTAATTCATAGAAGCACTCAGTGTATAGAGACTATAATGAAAGAAAGTGGCACAAGAAAGCTCAGGGCATACTGTCCTGTTTTTAGGAAATCTGGATTTTATATTACTCACAACTGAACTCTCAGGACCACAGTCAATAGTCCAAATATAAGGCCAGCTAGTAAACCAAGGTCCAGCCCCAGAATGATGGACACCACACATGTAAACACCCAGATAACCTAGAAATGGAAAGAATGATGTTAATTCATCAGGCACCATCATGTGATGGATTATAAAAACAGCATCAATTATCCACACAAAAGATAGCTTTTAAAAAATATTGTGACTTCACTCGTTTCATATGTAAATGGAAATAGAAATTGGCCTTCTCAATTAAGACCAACTCTCACATTTTCTTTTCCCTTCCTCCCTCTTCCCCTCTCCCTCTCCCTCTCCTCTTTCTTTTTTGTAGAGACAGAGTCTCACTTTGTCACCCACAGTAGAGTGCCGTGGCGTCACACAGCTCACGGCAACCTCCAGCTCTTGGGCTTAGGCAATTCTCTTGCCTCAGCCTCCCATCTCCTATTTTCCTTATTTTTAAAGAATTTAAAATATTTTAAAATATATTTGCCTGGTTCAAAAGGGAATTTAATACAAAAGAGATATGGTGAAAACTTTTGCTCCCAACCTCTCCCCTCTCCACCCATCCCAACCTCCCTCTCTGCCCATATCCTCTTTTATTTCTGTGTGTGTGTCTGTGCTTTCCCCCAGCACTTCTATTCTGGTCTCTTTTGACTTAACGATTTGTCTTAGAGATCTTTCTATATCAATATGTAGGAAGTTTTCTCATTCTTTTTATCAGTTGAGGTTTAAATTAGAGCAGAAGGGTTTAGCTTTTGGTTTTTATAATTCCTCAGAATAGTTGTGAAGGTTACTTTAGTCAGAATTAAAATCAGCATGGGTTCTTATATTGTGTTTCTGTGTTGTTTCATATTTTTAAAATGTATTTTATTTATTCATTTTGAGACAGAGTCTTACTCTGTTACTCAGGTAGTGATGCAGTGGTATCCTGAGTAGCTGGGACTATAGGAACCTGCCACCATGCCTGTCTAAGTTTTTCTATTTTTTGTAGAGATGGGGTCAAGGTCTTGCTCTTCCTCAGTCTGGTCTCGAAATCTTGACTTCAAGTAATCCTCCTGCCTCAGCTTCCCAGAATGCTAGCATTATAGATATGAGCCACTGTGCCCAATTGTATTTTGTTTGTCTTTCTAAACTAGAGTTTTTTAAAAAATGCTTGCTTTTTGGTTTTAGAAGTCCAAGGAAATATAAATAAGCTTCATATGGGATTCTTACTGGAAATGGACCTTTCTAAAGATACAGGATCTTCACAAAATCCAGTTCATGTTAAAGAACTTGGTGGCTTTGTGTTATCCACATAATTCTAATTTCTTCTCTGGGATTCCCAATGTCCAAGTAAGATTTTGAAGACAGGGGCCATGATGATATGGCAGAAAGCATGTAAGAACTAAATCTTATTTCAAAGAAAAATGGGCAGTGGGCGACTTACAGCATCAGTCTTATTCTGCCTCCACAGCCGGGGAACATCACACACCTGCATAAACATCCCTTTCAGGTTGGCGATTACAACAGCTGCCAAGACTGACTGCCGAGAGAGACAAGGAAGGCTGTGTTATTCAGGGGAATGGTTTAGCATGTGATGATTTTTAAATCTCCTGTTATTTCTCTGGTAGCAGAATGGTGAAGGAAAGTTATGCAATCAGTGTGCAAAAAAGCAGGGCTATACCTTTTGCAAGGGTTCCAGAAGCTTCCCCAGGGCAACAATGGCGATCATGACAATCACAGCAGAGATAATGCCTGCGACCTGAAAGACATACACCTCCCATGAACAGGGTTGAAGCTCCCTCAGCTCTCCCAACTCACGGGGTATATGAGAGCCTGTTCATGGTACATTTCCCCCTCTTCTGCTCAATACTGTTGACAAATGAGAATTATTTACTCAAACTCTATACAACAAAAATGGCATGCATGCACATGCACACACACACAAATATATACACTTATGGCAGAGAAATTAAAGAAAATGTGGAGACTAAGCCTACTAAAGCCAGTGTGACTTGACTTCATTTGGGTATATCACACTCCTATCATTTGGTGTCCATTCAGAAAGCCAACCTACTTATTCGCCATGCCAGGAAACATGGACCACCCCCCTTTCCCAACAATAGCGATCATGGCCCTATTCCTGGGAAATAAATTTCTCTTGGTATGTGACTGAGTCTTCCGCATTACTGAAGCAGCAGCCATAATAGCTACTCTGATAACAGTTTATATTTGTAGCCCACAGTTCCCAGAAAGGCTCAGAGAAAATAAATGTACCCCTCCTATTGCAAATGCCACATTGGCACGTTGAGGTGGGACTGTCTTCTGCTTCCTCTGACGGTTCCTCAGAGGCAGGCTCAGGGCTTTGTCACCCAGCAGCCCACAACAGTGGCTACAGAGCCACCAAGCAATAGCAGGGGTAAAAGGAAGCTTTAGGAACTTTACCTTGGCTGGCAAAAAAGCTTACTCTTAAGATCCATAAACAGTTAGGAGAGAGGCTGAGGGGGTGGGGACTAGTCTCTGGTTTGATTAGGTGACCAGTGAATCTTTGTTGAGACAGCTGGGGCAGGGCCAAGGTGAAGACTAGAAGCTCTGAAACAAAAGGAGAAAAGGAGACAGAAAGCAGGAAGCAGAGCAATCAGAGAGCAAGAAACAGCGGACATTGTTTGGAGCACAAGTACTGCCTAGAGCAAGATGTCTGCATTAGGGAGCGGAGCAGACACAACAATTAGAAATAGAAATTAGAGAACTTAATTAGAAAGCATTCACTCCCCCTGGCAAATGGATCATTTATGTTGGAATTACAGATGGATCAGCCTGAAGCAATAGTACGCATTTGATGGACTGCAAAGTTCACCCTTTTCTATGCTTTTCCTGCCACCACACCTGCGGGTTCCCTGTACACTGGTGAGCTTTTCACTCCCCTGACTAAGCAGAGAAGCTGATTCTACACCTCCTCCCTGCCTCCTGTCCCCTCCCCTACACCTTCCTTCTTTAACTTTCTTACTTAATTAACGAATATTTCCATTTACATTCCGCTGTGGGTGTAGGGCTCTGTGAATCAGTGAAGAATATGGAGATTTAGGGACAGGGACCACAGCCCTGCTTCTGTGCTAGGTACAACATATGTATCATAGGTGCTAAGATGCTGGTCCTACCTTAGGAGTGGAACAATGAGCATTATTCACAGGTATGTTCTAGGATTTAACCTGTTTAATCCTCACAACATCCCTATGAGATGTATAAGTGTTTTAACACAATAACTAAGTAAATGACACAAAGTCTATGTTAACCAGTTTGATGAA
>CAUYQV010147392.1:0-52928 GCA_963574575.1 Galagoides demidoff
ATGTTTTGATACAATGACTAAGCAAATGACATGAAATCTATGTTAACCAGCTTGATGAAAGTATTTCCAATTGTATATGAAAACAGTACAATGTACCCCATGTTTGCATTAATGTATACAGCTATCAATTAATAAAAAAAAGAAAGAAAATCCTCTGAACACCTCCTTACACTTCTAAAGTCAAGTCCTGTGATCTGAGAGAAATTAACTAAAGTACTTGCGATTGGTACTTAATCTCCAAACAACTAGCTGTCCCCAAAGTCCTCCTCTCTCCTTCTGGGAGCCCCCAAGTGTATAACAACTAACTCCTTTTGGGAAAGAATTAAAACCTGAATTCTTCTTGAAAGGGAAATCAGAAATCCTCAAAAGGTTTCCATGGTTAAACCCCTAGCGTTCCAAGGAAATGCCAACATTTCTTCCTGTAGACCAGTGGTTCTCAACCTTCCTAATGCCACGACCCTTTAATACAGCTCCTCATGGTGTGGTGACCCCCAACCATAAAATTATTTTCATTGCTACTTCGTAACTGTAACTTTGTTGCTGTTATGAATCATAATGTAAACATCTGATATGCAGGATGGTCTTAGGTAACCCCTGTGAAAGGGTCATTCAACCCCCAAAGGTCGAACAGGTTGAGAATTGCTACTATAGAGACTATCTTTCCCCTGGATTACGAAGGCCAAGAGCTCCTACTGTTTTTATTTACTGCACTCTACACTGGGGACTTAGCACTGGACTGTGAAGATTGCATTACGAGGTGCCACAGGAAAAACAAAATGTAACAAGAAATACATGGCTCTAAATTAAGATAAAAGTGCAAAAGGAGAATCACTCAGGCAGCCGTGAAGCACATCTTCTGGCGGGCCACTCAATTTCACTCTGCGCTTTTTTTTTCTCCCCCAGTAAACTGGAGTTTGAAAACTCAGTCACCAGGACTGTGTGTCTTTGCATCTCAGTAACATGTGCCTGCCACACAGGATTCAGAAGCCCGCTGGACAAAGCGGACTGACATTCAAAACCATAAAAGAAAGACCTTACGATTTTCAAGTTTGTGTCCTTGAGGCAAAAGCTCATAATATAGGATTTTCAAACTTATCACTAAAAGTTCCTGCTGAAAATAGAAAAGAAGCTGCTGCAATGCACTTGAGAATATTAAGGATATTAACTACAGCTATTAAATGATGTGAATGATGGAAGAGGGAAAAGGGGGATGTGAAATACTTTTCTGTAGTGTTTTCCTTTTAGACTGGGACTCTTCTCAAGGTTAGTACTTTAACACAGTTTATGAAACCTATTTAATTTAAAAATAATACCAGCAGAAGATAGGAAACAAATACAGAAGCTCCTCTTAGACAACTGAAGAGAGAATAATAGCGCCTTACGTTCTGTGATGTGGCGGAGCAGATTAGAAAGATTGGTTCCTCCCTGATTTGGGGTGGAGGGCTTCAGGAAATCCTCACAAAAGAGAAGATATTTGAACCTCATAGATCACAGACAGTGGCTGGTCCAAGGTAAAGTGGGAAGGGAGACTTTCACAAAAGAGGATCCCAGGGGTGACGCCTGTGGCTCAAAGGAATAGGGTGCCAGCCCCATATACCAGAGGAGGTGGGTTCAAACCCAGCCCCAGCCACAAAAAAAAAAAAAAAAAAAAAAAAAAAGATCCTGAGAAAAGGTAGGAAAATATGAAAATAGATGGTGATTTCAGGATACTGTGGTCCAAAATGGTTAAGATGAGTTAAAAAACATTGAGAAACAGCAGGTGCTATCTGCAAAGATAAAGAAAGTTGGGTAGATATTTCAATAAAGGTCTCCGTTCCTCAGGGAAAATCAATCCTATAATTATTGAGAACCATTCATGGTCTATTTACTTGGGAATAATATGATCAGATTTAATTCATGAATGACTACATTGGCTACAGGTAGAGGACAGATTGTAGTTTTGGGAAAGGAGCGATGTTAGCAATAATAAGCTACTGTCATGTAAAGGATAATGAGGTCTATGGCTAGCTCATCAGAGGGAAATTAATGCAGTAAAATATAGACATTTCAGATGAAGAGTCAACATGATTGTAAGGCTATTAATAGGACCTGAGACTGCACAGGTTGTTTTCGCTTATTTCATTTTAAAGTAAGGCTACTTCATGTTAAGCTTATAGACAACTAAAAATTTAAGACCTTGTTTTGCAAGAAGTTCTGTCAAGCCTGAAGTCCTATCTTTAGTCTACAAATATAGGCTAATCAATCAATAAATTGATTTATTAAACCCCAATATAGGTTTTTACATTTGTTTCTTTAAAAATCTATTTTGTTAGTGTTAGTTTGTTTTTTTTTTAATTTTATTGAATGGTAACTATGTACATTAATGCACTTGTTAGTGTTAGTTTTTAATCTTTGTCCAGGCCTGCCAATAGAGGTTTTACTCTTGATCTGTTCTTTTTTGAAAATCCTATGTCTGAAATTTTAAATTCTTATTGTTATATGACACCATTTAAATATAGAGAACATATGAACATAGAGACAATCTTGTAAAAGACTTCACTCCAGGTCGGCATAGAGCCAACCATCAGCATTATTTTCATACTATGTTCTAAAATACTGATTGTAGCAAACACCAGTTGCAGACTCATAAGAAAAAAAGTTGAGAAGCCATACAGGTCAACTCTCTGCTGAAGAGTAGTGCTGAATCTAACCGATTCTCAGACCAAAGACTACACAAATCGGCAAGCTAAGGACCTTCTCTTCTCAGACTTCCCATTTGTATTAAGTTATTAAGTAGAAAATGTCTGATTTCCTGCAGTACTAAGTTTCATAGTTGATATCTCTGACATTTCTCTTTGACACTTCTTTTTATTTTATTGTGCAGGTACATCTTGATTCATTCAAATGCATATTTTGGTTTGTGATTATCTTCCAAACATGTTTAGAGCAATTTTTGTGAAACTACAGATAAGTAAAAAATTCATGGTATCTTGGAAGACGAGCTCCACTGAAACCAATACAGCCCAGACAGCTCGAGATATGAAACAAAGTGTCTGGGAAGGACGTGGCTAAGCACATTGACGGTTTGAGAAATTCTATTCTGGTGATTTTAACCTTGAAAATAAGCCACATGGGTAACCTGTGTAGTGGAAACAAATCCATCTGGAACTACATATGAATTAACAGCAAGAGTCAATGTTACTATTATAACAATATCAGACCCTTTGAAACAAATTGGCAAGGTAAAGAAGCTGGATACCTGGGTTCCCACATCCATTAAATGAGCATTAGAAGAGAAACCATCTCAAAGCTTACCTTCCTTTGCTGTCATGACACAAAGGCTAACCATTTCTATACCATATTGATAACTTTGCTGAAAATTAGATTCTTGGTGATAACCATGAGCATTCTGCACAATGGCTGCATAAAGATGAAGTGCCAAAACTCACTCCAAAACAGAATATTAAAAAAAAAAAAAAAGCTAATGGTGACTGGATGGTGGTCCAGTGCTGGTATTATCCACTGCAGCTTCATGGAAACTGGTCAGTCAATTACAGCAGATGTCTATTACAACCAGTTGGATGAAGCAATGAGGATGCTTGTGATAAAGAGCCAAGGTCAGTCAATAGCAGCAGGGCAATCCTCTTGTAAGACAATGTGTAACCACACGGTGCACAAAAGATGCTGCTCAAACTACAGAAGCTGGTCTTGGAAACTCTCTGTCTTCCATCATATTCACCAGACTTTGCATAACCGATGGCCACTCTTCCAAGCTTTGGAAGGAAAAAGACTCAACTTCTAAGGAGCTGTGCAAAATACCTTTTGTGATTTCACTGCTGTTGGCTCTTCAGTCTTCTTCACTGCTGGTGTATGCCAGCTACCTTTAAGATGGCAAAACCGCATTGATAGTGTAGGTGCACGCTTTAAGCGAACTGCTTCTTTTTTGAGATATAATAAACCAAACTTTTGATTCCAAATCAGAAATTTCATATTTAACGACCTAAGAGATGGATACGTCAGTTCTTTCATTTGCAAGGTAGGAAGAATAAAATAAATGATCCTACTTTAGCTTACAGGTTACAAATAGAGACTGAAGTCATCTGTTGAGCTACCTATTCAACCCTCATTCTGAGAAGGGTGGCAAGAGCTGTAGGCCCTGCATTGTGCTAGCTCTGACTATCACAGTGCCAGGTGAGTGATTACTGTGTGTCCAAAACATGGGCGGGAGGAGTCGTATAGCAACATGGTCCTCTTTTGGAGAAGACGATATGTATTTACAGATTACCATGATTCTCAAAAATAAAAGCAGCAAACTTTTACAAATACCTAAAAAGTTCAAGTATTATTTACATGTAAACAGTTATGAATGAAAGAACTAGGAGAGAGGTAAGCTAATTAGTCATATGCAAAAATTATTTCTCTCTATGGCCTGTCCTAAAGCAATAATTCCAAAAGACTCACAATATAGTTCAAACAACAGGGACTCTCAACAGAGCTCTCTGTGGTACCTGGATTACCTTCCTACTTCAGTGAGCAGAGAACTCTTCAGCCCACCAACAGTACTAAATACAGCTAAATAAATGAGATACAGAAGTGATAAGGACATGTATTTTTTTAAAGCAACCAAAATAGGTGAAGAAAGAGAAGTAAATTCAGGGAGATGTGACCTTTATGATTCATTAGCCTTTCCTTTGTTTGCTGCAGCTTTGGGCCAAACTGCCACCTTGGGTCTAGCTGGTCACGTGGGAAACCCAGAAGCAATAATCCAGGGTGCACCTACTATTTGTACAAATGAAACTTAATTTTTTAGGCAAGAGAATCCTTCTATGAGGAGTCAGAAGTCAACTATGACACAACAAAAGCATCACCTCTACCACTATCACACCCCTAAGGGGCCTTGATGTACATTCCAGAACATCAAAATTCTCTCCAGCAAGATACATGCTGACCTCAAGATGTATGGGGTCTTCTGAGATGCAGTCTTAAATATTGACCTGGACATAGACATGTGGAATATTTCTTCTTTCTTCTTAGATTCTTATGCTATTTATATTGCTGAGGTTAATTTCACAGAAAATCAGATTAGGGCCACTTTTTAGCTATTAGGTATGCAATTTTATTTTTTGAGCATATAGGTGGACCTTTTATTTATTTTAGAGACAGGGTATCACTTTGTCACCCTCAGTAGAGTACTGTAGCGTCACAGCTCACAGCAACCTCCAGCTCTTAGGATAAGGCAATTCTCTTGCCTCAGCCTCCTGAGTAGCTGGGACCACAGGCACCTGCCACAACGCCTGGCTATTTTTGCAGTTTGGCCAGTGCTGGGTTCGAACCTGCCACCCTTCAGTGTATGGGGTTGGCGCCCTACCCACTGACCAACAGGTGCCACCGCAGGTAGACCTTTTAAATCCAGTTAAATGATCAAACTTATACAACAGAACAAATCCAGATGCAGAGTGGGAAAAATTTAATTTTGAAGTGAATATTCTTTTTTTTGTTTTTTTCTGATGAGAAGATAGTGATTCAGAAATAAGACTCCATAGCATTAGGGATGTACTATTGCCTTAATATATAATATCAAGGTGTTTTATTTCTTTCTCTCTCCATCTCCCCAGGATACACAAGACAATTTTTCTTATGTGGCATTGAAGTCCTTTGGATCAAGAACTGTCCTTCAGTAGAAGAACATTCTTTTTATTATTTCATCATAAATAAGGTGAGGGTTTTCTAGTTATTTCTTCCAGAAGGGGATGATGGATTTATGTGAGTCAATGACTAGAAGCCCCTGGAAGCAGTGGTGCATCTGCAAAGGGATTAGGATGTTGGTCTGTTGCTGTGAGCACCTGGTCATCAAAAGGGTGACCTCACGCACAGGCATTTCTTGGGCAATACTTATTCCAGTATTCAGTCTAATAATAAAAAGTTAAGGTTTATACAATCATAGGCATGGCACCTATGCTGTGAAGTGGCTTCTATTTACTTTTACATGGTAGCCAGGAAGAAATCTTGTTACTTGTATTATATAGATGAGGAAACTGATTCTGAAACAGGTTTAAAAATGTGGCCAGGATCACCCAGCAAAGGATTCAAACCCAGAAAATACTGCTCCCAAGGCAGAGCCCTTAATTCTATCAGGTAATGTGTGCCAGATAATGAAGCCATATTGTTGAATAGGAAAAGTCGGTCACCTTATCTATAGAGGGATCAGACCCCCTGGTCTGGACCTGTACCATCCTCAAATCAATTTCTCAAAAACAGTGTCTGGCATCTTAGGTCTATCAGAGGCGCTCGTGTATGTGTGCTTAACTTTGAATTCTGTGATTTCGTGTCACTTCTAACAAGATTGCATCTGGAATTAAGGAAGCCCACCAGAGGGAGTGTAACGGGAGGCTCTGCAGTGCACAGGCCTCATTTAAATTATCATCAGGAACACCTTCCTAGAGATCACTAAAAACCCACTTTTCTCATAAGACTTTGCTTAATAGTCTAACAGTCTATAAAAAGTAAGAATTAATTGAGAAAGAATCATGTTCTGCCTTGAGAGTGTTCTCTTCAAGAACACGCCTGCCCACTCCCAGTCCCCCCGCCTTGCTAATTCTACTGTATTTCTTTTAATACAAGATTTTATAGATCTGTTGCAAACTCGGCACTAGGAAGATTTTCAGGCGTGGAATTCCTACTCGGGGAAACGTTCAGGGTTGCTTAACTGTCATTTCCCATATTGGGGGATGTTTAGAAAAAAAGCAAGGATTTATACCTTTCCTACCCTTGTCCCGAAGTTGATGTTGTCTGTGTATTTAGAAGAAAGAAAGATCCAAGATACCCAGGTAAGTTTTAGAGGTAGTTTCCAAAAACTAAATGGGTGACATTTCCATCGGGCTCCTGAAGGAACCTGGTCAAATGTTCAAAATCTGGTCTAACTATTTGAAATCTGACTTAATCAAGGTTAGATATGGGGGTGGAGGAGAGAATGAGAACAGGGACGTAGCCATATTACCTGACGTTAAAGCAATGGCTCCTCACCAGAATCATGTTCTCCCAATACACTTTACAGTGCAGCTGTTATGATACTTATTAAATTGTTAAATATTCGCATAACCATTCACCCAATCAACCCACATACACACAGAGTCATAGGACATGGGATCTTTGATGATAGAGCCTCACCTTACTTATTATTTATTATTTTTTTAACTAGCATTTAGCACAGTGCCTGGCTCTTCAGAGGACCTTGGCAATTCCTTGAAGAAATGAATGGCTGCTTTTAAGACTACTTTTCTGTTTCTGTTATTCACCATTCATTCACATGTATGTTTCAAGAATAATTTGCTGTTGTGGGGAGTTTTTTATTTGTCCTTCTGCTAAGAAGACCGAGGCACACTGAGAAGACATTTTAAAACAGAAGTTGCCAATGTTCACCACATCAAAAGACAATCCCCCTGAAAAAACTGAAGGAAAAAAGCCTAATGAATTATTCTGATAGCTCCATTTGAAACATTCAAATGGCCGGCTGAAGTTTCTGCTCTTCAGCCAGTATTCTGGACACCCAGAAAGACTTTCAGTTTCCTGAGACTGCAACTCATCCAGTCACTTTGGCAATTAAATCTGTTTGCATCTCCCCTTCCATCAGCTGAAATGCTTCTCTTAAAAGGCAGGTCACTGGGATTGCCAATGTCTGGCTCTGGCTGGTAGGACTCCTCACGTAGCTATTTCTATCAAATCTCTTACAGAAGAGAAAGAAAGTGATCAGAGTGAGAAATATTAAACCCCCCAAATCTCCATAAACTAAAATGCTTAGTGTCCCTTTAAGATGTTTTAAAGTATTATTATGATATTTTTTGGAAAGCCAAAAGAACAAACGAAAATAGAGGCAAGTAGAAGGAAAAAACACCCAGGGGAGAATTCTTACTGACAAGTTTAAAAAACAACTCTAATATAGAATAAGGATTTTTTATAGCATTTCTATATAGGGGAGTTATTCCAATATTTTATCAATGTGTTTGTCTTTTATCTCTTGCCTCTAGCAACTTCAGGTCCCAACAACCTCCCCACCCTCAAACTCCCAGCAGTCCCCCTCCTATCCTCAACCTCTGTACACAAGTCACACAGACTCCCTTGAAAATTTGTTAACAACGACGTTTGGAAAACACAAAGCCATTTCCATTCAATTAAATAAACACACCACATTAACCTTCGGTAAAAGAAGTGGCCGTTCCTTTTTACAGGGAGCTGTAAACAGACTTTGAGCTTCACAAAGCCGGGATCAATAGACCGTTGGCAAACAATAATAATCTCATGCACATTCTATCGACAGCCGCTCAGAAAATATAGTTTCATTTTGATGGGCCCAATGATTGAGCCCTTGGCCTGCCTTTTGCTTTTCTCTGAGAGAATGTCAAAATGTCAAGAAAATGCCTCTGTGGGAGTCAATTTATCTGTAGAGTCTTCAGAGGAACCAAATCAACCAAGCTCTGACATCAGGGCAATGCAGACCAGTCGGGGAACAGCTGGACTTGCGGGGAGATGGGGACGATGGTGCCACAGCTGTCAAAAGGTGTCATCCTCTACTGTCAACCACCTCTCCTGTCACTGCTGCTGTCATGTTGCGGAGGGAATGGAGCAGGGACAAATAATATCAGAGATGTAGTCCTTCTCCTTATTCCTGCCCCTCCTGCCAGATGAGATTAATTCTAAGAGTAGAAAACCCTGGTATTCTGTACAGACCACCCCTAGATGCCTGCCCTTTATCCAACCTGCATACATGGATCTATTATTCATCCCTTCTTCTCCCCGGCTCCTCATCCCCACTTCAACCCTGCGATATCTCTCTCTCCATTTCTCTTTTCATTTCTCCTTTACAAAATGTATAAATTATTGTAGAAGACACAAGTAGGCTAGAAATGATGAAAGATCTCTGGACTAGGAATAAAAGGGTCTAGTGTCAGATTTAAACTTGCTGTGTGACCTGAGGCAGATCAATGTTTCTTAATTGTAGAGTCCTGACATTCCATTCTGTAAAATGGGTTGAAGCTTGACCGTGGGGTCTCAAAATCTTTCTGTTCTAATATCAGAGCTGAATTGTTAAAGACAAAAGATCTGATTGAGTGTTTCAGTTCATCTCTTTACCAGCTGAGTGGATTTTATTTCTTTTCCTGACTTCTAGTTTCCTTGTTTGTAAAAATGGGTATTATAGTTCTCCTTTTTAGTTGGGTCTTTTCCTGGTTTTGGCATCACGGTGATGTTTGCTTCATAGAACATGTTGGGGAAGATTCCTTCCTCCTCAGTTTTTTGGAATAATTTCTATAGTATGGGAATAAGCTCTTCTTTGGAGATTGGACAGAATTTTGGTGTGAAGCCATCTGGACCAGAGCATTTTTTTGTTGGGAGATTTTTTATTGTTTCTTTGATCTCAGTGCTTAAAATTGGTCTGTTCAGGAAATCTATTTCTTCCTGGCTAAGTCTAGGGAGAGGGTGTGACTCCAAATATTGATCCATTTTTTTCACATTGTCAAATTTCTGGCATAGAGTTTCTTGTAGTATTCAGAGATAATCTCTTGTATGGAGAACCCTCAAGGAACATAAACTAGACCTCCCGTTTGATCTTGCAATCCCATTGCTGGGCATATGCCCAGAAGAAAAAAAATCCTTCTGAGGACACTTGCACTAGACTGTTAATCACAGCTCAATTTACAATCACCAAAATGTGGAAACAGCCTAAAAGCTCACTAACCCACAAATGCATTAACAAGCTGTGGTATATGTATACCATGGAATACTACTCAGCCATTAAAAAGATGGAGTCTTCAATCTTTTGTGTTAACCTGAATGGAAGTCGAACACATTATTCTTAGTAAAGCATCACAAGAATGAAGAAGCAAGAATCCTATGTGCTCAATTCTGACATGAGGACAATTAATGACCCAGTACACAGTAGGGGGTGGGGAAAAGGAGGGAGGAAGGGCTGTCGGGGGTCATTGTGTATGATACACCTTTTGGGAGCGGGACACAATTATAAGAGGAATATTACCTAACAAATGCAATCAATGTAACCTGGCTCTTTGTACCCTCAATGAATCCCAACCATAGAAAAAAGTGGGTACTACAAACTAATTTCTAGTTCCCTTAAAGGAGGCAATGTAAAGGTACTAAAGTGTTTTAGAAAGAATTGCCAATTCTTATTATGACTGATAGAAAAATAGATGTGAGAAACATTATCAACATAAATGTGTCCCCCAAAGTCCTCAAAAGGCTGTGACTGAGGAACTACAGATTTTCCAAAAATCCTAATTTTTTCCAAAAATACTAATAGCAAAAAAGCTACATAAATCAGCTTTTTGTCACTTCTATAAAATTAAATATTACAAACTAGATTTATTAAATATTTATCACATGCCATTTCTTGAGCTAGCACTTCTTATAACTTTGTACTGTGAAAGCTCTCAGCAATCCCCCCAAATAGGTACTATTATTGTTTTCTATATATAACTATTCACATTATACTATCTTAATTATCATTTAACTGTTATGAGTTTCAATTTAAATATAGCAATCTTGGAGGGGTGAAAAAAGTCCTAACGGGTCAGTAACTTGGACTTGAACCCAAGAATGTGTGACTTAAATATCTAGGAGCTTAACTCCTAAACTATGCCACCTCCATTATCTAAGGGGCACTTACTTAATGGAATCTCAGGGAAGATTTCTGATGTTTAAAAAACCTCCCTACCTTTTCCTGTGAAAGCCATATCCTTATAAATAAATAACACTCAGTCAAGTTATTGCCAATCAGCCGCTCAGCTCTTGAAACATAGTTATTCACATGATTACTCTCATCATCAAGGAAAAAAAAATTAGAAAATCTAAAGCCAGGCACTCTGTCAGTGGCCTATATGTGGATTTCTTTTTTTCTACAAGCAAGAAAATCATTACCTAAATAATCCCAAAAATATTAGGGAGGGGAATTAAAAGGGCTAATATTTTGGTATAGACCTTTGTAACGAAAGATGCTGCTGGAATAATCTAAACCTTGAATTCCACGTTACCACCACCAAGAAAAGGCTCTGAGAACATGGCAATGACTTATTAAGATCTTGGCTCAGGAACTAGAGAAACCTGGGTTCAATCTCCAGATTTCCTTTTAATAGTTTTAGACCTTACGAAGTTATATAAATCTCCCTAAGGAGTAAAATAATAGAACATAATTCCAACAGTTAATATGAATTTTAAATGACTGAATATGTGTGAAATTCTGAGCTTGGTTAGCACAGTACCTAACACAGAGTAGATGATTAGTACATTTTGTTTATAATTAATATTATCGATATACATTCTTTTAATTCCCTTTCTTCTAATACTTAGTACCTACTACTGTAAAGACTGGAAGGCAAATCTGAATGATGTATCAACCTATACAAAGCCATTAGCTATGACTTTGAGGAGCTAATGTTTGCTACAATGAATATTTGTTTTAATTTGTATATGTGGTAATTAATCCACGTTAATTAGTGATCTTCCACAACCCCATGTAACAGTCTCTGTGTGTCTGTGCATGTGTTTTAAATAATTGTCTGTTTTATAAATGATTCCACTGCCTGGACAGAAAATAGATACATATTTTAACACCTGGATAATTCTCGTTGAGTTTCTTATACAATCACAAGGAGTCTAACACATTCATCTTCCATGCATGGAGAACTTACAACTTCGAGAGATGTGCAATTGTGACTCAGTGTTGGGGAAATTGATCATTAAAACAAATTGCTACCCACAGCCTTCCCATAAGAAGCCAAGCAATGAAGAGGTTGTTAGGATAAAGCTTTAGTTAGCTTCATTTCAACTTCACATTTAACAACACTGCAAGAGAATATTTTGGAGGGAGCAGAAAGGCAATTTGTTTGTGTCTTCTCTGAGTCTGTGTTCTATCTATCTAAGGGCATGGGCCTGCCCACCCCATGTTTACCACACCCTAACCACCTCCCATGAATCCACTTATTACGAGGTAGATTCTCCCAGGAGAATGGTGATGCTTGATTAGCATGGCTGGGAGGCAGCGAGACCAACAGACACTTTTACCTGCTGTTCACTAGACAAAGGTTCAAGAGGGGAAAGTGGAAGGGAGCTTGCTGGGACAATCCACACTAATGCAGCTCCTCTCCTGCAGAGAGAGGCACCTCTAAGGCTCCAGACAGTAACTGAACCTTTCTAGGACTTGTCCTAGACATCAACTAGTCTTTGTCTAGCCATTTGAAATTTTCCTACTTTGGAAGACACTCTCATTAAGGTACTATTGATTCGTCTCAAGTATCGCCATGTTAGCAGAGCAGTGACCACAGCCATTCTCTGCAGGTTGGGATAAAGATGGAGAGGAAAGCCGAAAGAGCTACTTCCCAGGAGAAGACCCAGTGGTCAAGAGTGAAAGTGAAAGATGATTCCTGTTTTTATGACAAATTCATTTTGTTTCTGTTGACTGAGAACCCTCATGCGCCAACCCCGGGTGTTGAGTTGCTGTCTTTGCTATACACAGCAGACCATGAGGGCACAAGAAGGACATTTTTAGCCCTAGCCATGGGCAAAAATCCAAAGCCTCAGTCTTTAGAAAAGCCAAAGCATGTGAAGCATTCATTCACATGAATGAAGAGTCAAAACTCACTGACTGACTGAAAGAACTCACGCGAGGGCTCGTCTCCATGCCATTCTGCATGAAAAACAAAAGTTAAAGCAAAGATTCTGAGTATGTACCTGGTGTATTAGAAAGAACTTCACACTCAATCCAGAAATCACTGGACAACTTCTTCTGTGTTTCAAATTTGACCTTTACAACCAAAATCTGCTTCAATCTACTTGTGATATGGGTCCACAGCACTGATATGAGAAGCATCATTTCCATTTATGCTTATATTATCTTTAGTCTCTAACTGTTTAGAGAAGACTCTTTATTTTTTTTTAACTGCATAAAAACCACAACATATGTATACCATGGACTACTACTCAGCCATAAAAAGGCAGAGACTTTACATCTTTTTGTATGAACTTGGATGGAGTTGAAAACATTCTCCTTAGTAAAGTGTCACGAGAATGGAGAAGCAAGTATCCAATGGACTCAATACTTAGACAAAATCAGGAGATGAACAACTCCATGCCCAGATGAGAGAAAAACTCAATTAAATTCAAGTAGGGGTGGTTAAGAGGGAGGAGGAGAAGGGGAGGCAGAAGGGGGATGGGTGTGCTCTCACCCAATGTGCACCATGTAAGGGTATATGGCACACCTCCTGGGTCAAGGGCTCCACTACAACTTGGTGCCAAAGCTCTAGATACTTAAGGGAGATTCTTAAGGAAACTGAAATAAAACCAAGGCAGTGAGCGTCAAAATGCAGTTTACCAATCCACTTAAAAGCAGCAGCTGAAGTGGCTTTGTCACAGCACCATGAAACCCACACCTTCACTGTGCACATAACTTTGAGATGATCACCTCAAAACCAGAAATGAGAAGAATGTGAGGTCCGCACGGTCAATTCAGCTGGTGTGCCGAGGAAGCTCATTACCAATGCAAGGTCTGCTCTAGACATGGTACGGAAAGGTATGTCTTCCTAGCCATGCAAGCTATCTAAACATACAGAGAAAATAAACCATATTCATAAACAGTACCCCAGGAGATAACATTTCTCCCTTTAATGCTTTGGAAGACTGAGAGAAATTAAAAGCCACTGAAGCAATTAAGCCTTTTCCGCCGTGTTGCACCTGTCTCACCAACTTGAAGCACTCAGAGCACAACACATTCTCCATGGGCTCTGCCGGGCAACTTTGAAATCTTTTATTAACAGCTAGTCAGTGTCTCCTAGTATTAAACTATGCCTACATTTTATAGCTGACAGAAATATTAGGGTTATTAAGAAATTTTTAATTTCCTTAACTACTAGGTTTGAAAGTTGATATTCACCGACATTTCACTTTGATACTTCCTTGTGTGTCTGTGTGTGTCTCTCAAATGCACATGTTGGTTTGTCATTATCTTTCAATATTTTTCATGAGAAATTTTGGTGAACCATGGCTAAGTAAAAAATTTGTATTATTTTTGAATATGAGTTCCACGGCAGAACTGATGTAACACAGACAGCTCGAAATATCAACCAAGTGTTTGTAAAGGATCTGGCTAATGAATGCACTGGGTGTCCGTGGTCTGAGAAGTTCATTCTGGTGATTTTAATCTTGGACCTGAGCCATGGGGATGATCTGAGACCAAGGCGGATAATGACGAGCTGAAAGCTACAGTGGGAGTGAATCCATCTCAACCTACACATGAATTAGCAGCAAGGTTTGATGCTACTAGTCCAACAATATTGCACCGCTTGAAAGAAAATTGGCAAGGTAAAACAGCTGGATAGATGGATTTTATGTGAGTTAAATGAGTGTCAAAAGAGAAGTTGTCTCAAAGCTTGCCTTTCCTTGCTGTCACGACATAAAGTCGAACCATTTCTATGCCACATTGTTATGTGTGATGAAAAATGAATCCTTTTTGACAATCACAAGCATTTGGCACAACGGTTTGATAAAGATGAAGTGCTGAGACACAGACCAATAGCGAATATTCATCGAAAAAGCTAATGGTGTATGTTTGGTGGTCTGGCGCTGGTATTATCCACTACAGCTTCGTGAAACCTGGTCCATCAATTATAGCAGATGTCTACTGTAACTAATCAGATGGAGCCATGAGGACACTTGCAATCAAGCAGCTGAGATGGCTCAGTAGCCACAGGCCAATCCATGTGGTGCCCAAATAACACTGCTCCAACTACAGAGGCTGGACTTGGAAATTCTCTGTCCTCCACCATCATCACCAGTCCTGGCACTGACTAACTACCATTTTTTCCAAGTTTTGGACTGCTTCTCGCAGTTCTCAAAAAGTTGTGGAAAATGCCTTTCAAGATTTCATCACCACTGGCTCAGCAAGCTTCTTTGCCGCTGGCATACGCAAGCTCCCTTTAAGATGGCGGAGCTGCATGGATGGTTTAGGCATACATGTTGATTAACTGCACTCCTTCTTTTTTGAGATCAACTAAATGCCTGGTTCTACATCAGGCATTTCATATTTAAGGTCCAGACGGAAATAGAGGCTTCGGCTCCCTTCAGTTCCCCTCAGAAATCATTTATCTCCTCTTCTCCCAGAACCAATTTGGGTCCTGCACCCAGGCATGTGGCATCTATGTGATGGAAGCGAGCATAATTATAGAATCAAACAAATAGGATAGGTCTGAGCCTAAAAGAAATAAAGATAGTTTAGTCAAATCCACCACCCTTTATAGATGTGACGACTGAGGTCCACAGAAGGAAGCTGTCATAAATTACATCAGCAGAAATGCAAATTTCTAGCACAGAGCCTTTCCTACTGAAGTATATTAAAATATTTTAATGCAGTAAGACCTACATCTGTCATTACCAGAGAGTGAGCCAGTCGGAGATGAATGGAAGCACATCCTTTAAGCACCTAAAGTCAAATTACCCAGTTCATAGAAAGTCTTTTGAAAATATCATGCATACTTCCCTTACAAAACTGGATATAATTTATCATTTTCCTAAAAGACTTAAAAACGCTATTGCACTCTAATGTTCAGGAAAAGCCTAAAGCTGACCAGAGTCGCTCACATCTGGGGACTATGATGATTGCTGAGTTTGTATTTTGCTTCACAATGATTTTCTTCTCTCAGCTCTAAGGATGTGCTCAGTTAACATTTATTTAATAAGTTAATATTCCTCTTTTCTCATAAAGTTCACTAATTTCTTCTTTCCGCTGCGAGTTCCACTGCAACTCCTAGATTGGAAAATATTTCTTTTCCTCTGCCTTGAACAAGACAATGAGATGTCTTATCCTTTTACAACGTGGTATCAGGTCAAAGTAAAAAGGTTCCAGGTGGATACCGTAAGCTCCTTTGCATGGAGAAAAACCCCTAGGTTTTGTGTTGCCTTTTGCCACTGTGTCCTCTTTGCTTGCTTGTTTTTTGGCATTAGAAAATTACAGATATGTGATGGGAGGACCTGGGGAGATCCCTACAGCCCAGTCTCTAACTCAGCGCAGGAAACCCCTTGCTAACATTCACAGCGCACAGTCACTCGACCTTTCCCTGTGTATGTGAGCTGCTCTTTCTGTCAGGGAAGGGAATGGATTTAAGAGCTAGACCACCTGGCCTCAATTCCCAGCTCTGCCATTCCTTTCTAAATTATATGTTCTTAGAAATGTACTGCATCTCAATGCTTCAGTTTCTTCATTTCTGCAATAGGAGTGATCATAATTATACCTACATCACACGAATATTAGAAGTATTAAATAAGAATGCAGAATTCTTAAAAGAGTAACTGAAACATTCCAAGAACTATTTTTATTCTCAGTTCCTGCTACTATTACTACTTCCATTATTCCCGTTATAGAGTCCAAAGATATTGTCCCATAACTTCTATTCACTGGTCCTGCTTCTTCCTTCTAGAGTTAAGCTGACGGACGGCAGTTGTCACAGGCCCCCTTACGCTTGCCTTATATATGCAGAACATTTCGGGCATCTGCAGTTTCTCTCTTATAGCTGTCACCGTTCTTAACCATTCTTTCCTGAGAATAATAAGGGCCCCAGATATGACCCAGGCACTGTGCTGAGCTCTTGGCATGATGTAACCCAATCTTTAGCTGAAGCCAGGGAAGGAGTTTCTTTTATCATCATTTTATCAATGGACTCATAGTGGTTGAGCTGGAATTTGATAACTAGCAGTCTGTACCACACTAGATCCCCCCCCTTCCCCCTTTCTTTTCTCTTTCATCACAATGTGGCAGCAGAAGGTACCCGGGGCTCTAGATGACTTCTAACAAGGGGGCAAAACAGAAGGTTGTTTTTTTCCCAATATCTAACAGCCATATCACACTTTCTATACCTATGTTAATTATAATTTTTAAATCGCGAGATTTTTGCAATGTTTAGCACATAAACATCTATTTAAATGAGGCCTTTTTCTACCTGAAACTAATAACTGTTTTAAAACCCAAGTGTATGGTTTTATATAGCTCTATTGCAATTTATCCGTTGCTTTTTAGGTTAATTCTGCCTTTCTACCAAGATTCCTTTGAATCTTAAGTCTGTCATTTACCATGCGAGCTCTTACACCAGCTCTTTCCCCTGAACAGGACGGTTACAACAGACGAGGCACAAAACCTAACACCTGCAAGGAGAGACTTTCTTCCTAGGTGTCGATGAGCGTTTCAGAATGTCTGACACTTTGCTGGTCCTTCGCGTACGTTCATGTAATCTTCCCAGATTTCTACTCTCTATCCTTAACATTATCTTACAGATGACACTGTATTACTAGAAGGTAAATAATTTACCCCCAGATAAAGCAGAGTTGAATTTGAATCTGTATCTATTAGCCTCCAAAGCCGATTCCACAATTCCACCCTATCTCACATAAAGGTAGAGGAAGCAGCTCTCATTCCTGCCTGCCCTACTGCTGACCATCTTCTGAATTACTTTAAACTTCTAGCCCCTTTTGTTGTCTGCGGTCTACACATTTGCACCTAGAGTCCTATATTCCCAGACTGAACTGGGGAGAGTCTCTAGCAACCTATTTAACCATGGCAGGATGAGGGTCTTGCTTATCACGTGCCTTGGTCCATTGCCCTGGGCTGTCTGCCCTCTTGCTTTAACTTTCTGCATTTACCAACTGCAGCTTCATCTGTGGATTCTTGGCCATCCAGCCTCTCCTTCCACTGGGGCACGTGTGTGATAATGACTAATCTCTTAAGACGATAAGTTCTGACTGTTGTTTGTAGAGCTGGTTTGTGCTTGCATTCTTATTGGCCTCTGCGCTCAAGGACAAGTGTTGGCACAGAGGCTACTTTATCATCTAAATCCTTTGGAGTTAAATCTTCATTGTTGGTGACTTTTTATCAGACTAATGTCCCTATTGGTTCTAGCTTCATTCTCTTGTCCAAGAAGTCAGTTCCTTTGATGCGAGTACATTCTTATTTATAGCCTACAATTTAACCCCTTAAAATTACTTAACCCTTCACTTAAATGAAACCACTCTGACAACTATTTAAAGGCACCCCTCACACAAGCCGAACTGTGGGGGTCACAGTATCTGCTGTTATATATCTAACCTGGAATTAAAAGAATACATAAAGAATACAAAAACGTAAGTGTAGACTTCTTAGTGAAAATGGTAAGGCCAGCAGGGATAATGGTAAGGCCAGACAGCATGAGAGCCTCAAAGGACCAAGTAGAGCACCGTGCAACCCAATGTATTACTGTATTTCTTTCAGGCTTCCTGCATATGTCCAAGATGTACATATGAAAACAAGCAAGTGAAAGTTTCTAGTGGGTTCTTTTTTTTTCCTTTCTTTTTCTCTTGGTCTAACTCAAGAACTGTCTTTTCCCTCTCATGTGTAAAGTAAAACAGTTGCAATAAACACCTGTCTTATTTGGTTTGCTTTTCATTGTCCTTCCTTCTTTTTTTTTTTTTTGTTTGTTTGCATTTATTGTCTTTATTCTCTGTGCGGCTACTGGATACCCTGAGCCTCCCTCTGTTCACCAAACCTCCACTCAGACAGGAGCTACAACTAAAAGAAAAAAAGTTTCTAATCCAAAGCTCTGCCCTTGTCTAGCAAATCATCTCAGAAACCGGAATGCGTGTGTTTTCCAGCAGGGGAATTCAATGCTTTAGTCCTCATACCATGATTATTGGAAGCTGATGACAACAGAATAAAATCCTGTACTTTACATTTTGAGCTATCTGCTTCGCTTTCAGTCAATTTATTATAGGCTTTATTAGCAAAAATTAAAATCGCAAGGGTGATCAATAAAAGCATCATTATCTTAGTAATGCCCACCCCAGGCTATCACCCCGAGGATGGGCTCCCTCACTAAATGAGAAAATAAGTGAACGTCTGAACAGTACCTAGAGGCGATGGCAGCAGGAGCAGCAGCAGTTCGGAGGCAGGGATAGTGGTAAGAGCGCTATAGGAGCAATACAGGCACTAGTTGTGCCAAATACTTTGGCATTTTGATGGGACTTTTCTCTTCTGCTATGATCAGGTTCTTAAAACGAAAGGCCAGTAGAAAGAAAGTGAAAACATCTTAAGAATACAATGAAGCTAATAAAACAAATGAAAGGAATGTGTGGCAGATGTGATTACTGAACATGTAATGTTCTCATCTATAAGAAAAATAGCAACACTAAAAACTATTATCATAATAATTAAAAACAGCTGCTGATAACTTCGCTTATGATGTGCTAAGCTTGAGCTAAGGAGTTTCTGTGCATATCACAGCTATCTCTGGCTTCTACGGTAGGCAACTATCATTTTCATTATACACACAAGGAAACCAAGATACAGAGAAGCTAAACTTGCCTTAGGAGATGCCTCCAATAATCTACTTCGGGAAATAGATTCTAGATCCTTCTTAATCCAAGACCGTGGTTGTTACATTCTACTCTCTACTGACTCCCACTGCATACTGAGCAGAAAATATCACCGAAATTTTATTAGGTGTCCAACGTTATCTGCAATGATTTTCCCCCCTAATTTATTTTCTTCTAAACAATGATTAAGAATATTCTGGTTGATGAGCTTTCAAGTGAATACTGCCATTCACTTACGAACCAAGGCCTGTCACGTAATATTATCTTTGAGTTTGGGCTAGCAACCCAGTGGATGATAAGAATTACTACTTCCATTGATAAAATAAGCATGGAAGAGGGGTGGGCTGAATGTACACATATGTTGGATTTATCTGTAGGAAGTAAAGACCAAATGACATTTTAAGCTGTGTGGATGAGGATTTTTCAGAGGTTCAAGCGGAGTCCAGTAATAAGGAAACTGGTAAATTACAGGGCACCCGCCAGTGAAAAAAAGTGCCAAACTCCAAAGAACCTACATCATAGCAATTGTGTTGCATTCATGTTGCAAGTGGAAATTTATTCTTAGGAAAATGTCATCTGTGGCATTGAATTGATGTTCTCAATTTACATGGTATTGTTTGCATTTCATCTGCCAATTGGCCATGATTTTCTGGTCATGTAAGCACTGCGAGCCTACTGCATTTGTATTTGGCTTTCTGTTTTGTACATATTTAGGAAATGTTACCATATCTTAAATCAATTGTAAATATGTATCAGAATATTTATTTACCCTGAAAAAGAGTCTTCATTATACTACCATTTGATACAAATTGCCACAAGAATGAACAGGATAATAAAAACCTAATTAATCACATTAGATAATCTTTGTTGGCCTGGCAGCAAGAGGCAGTTACCAAGGGATTTGAAAGAAAAGAACAAGAAAGGATTCTGAAACTCATTACGACATATGCCCTTGTCATATGTTGTGTACGTCAAAAATGCCTCTGAAATCGCTAAAACATTACAGATACTTGGGCTCTCTTCAGATTTTATCTTGGGATTTAATTTTGGCGTATAAGGCCTGGGCATACCTTTTTTAAAACTTCATATTCTGTTCTGCTTTCCCCCTCTATCTAATTAATCATTTTAAGCTAATGGACTAAGAAATTAGGACATTTCTTTAGAACAGTGTTCTCAACCTTTAGCATGTATCTGAATCACCAAGAAATCTGTCAAATGCAGATTTTGATTCAGTATATCTGTCTTATCTGCATTTCTAATAAACCCCTAGATGGTGTAGGGAACGTGCTTTGAGTAGCAATACCTCTGGGGATAGGATGGTTGACATTTCAATGTAGGTAGGAATTGCATAAATCAGTTAAAACATAAGTTCAATGGTATGGTTCTTATACATGGTGATAATTACATGAATACATAAGTATGACAACATCGCATAGTGATGTACACAGAAGCACACGTGTATGAACACACACTCACACACACATGAGTGCATTAAGAAAATAACTTCATATGATTCAGCAATTCCACTTTTGAGTGACAGTTATCCCTAGGTGTCTGGGGGAGATTGGTCCTAGGACCTCTCATGGGGAGCAAAATCTTCAATGTTCAAGTCCCTGATGGAAAATGCTACAGTACATCATGGGTCGCTACTGAAGTTCTGAGACAGACTTATGTCTCAGAATAACACCAGAATAATGTCATGGTGCATTATTCCACTTCCAGGAAACACAGCTGACAGCGTCCTTCCTGATCTACCCGTGGAGGTTTCAGCTTGCTCGGCTTCTTAATGTTGCGGGGGAGACTTCATTTATTTCCCTACATGTGGATTTTATGTATCTTGATTTTTTTTTTCTGTATCTCAAAACTTTCCTAATAACCCACGCATTTGCACAACACCTTTGCACATCCTCCCATATACTTTAAATCATCTCTAAATTACTTGAATATCTAACACAAAATAAATTCCTTACTTTATTATTTTGAAAATGACAAGAAAAAAGACTGTAATATTCCACAAAGAAGCAATACATTTCAAATCTCTTTGATCAATGATTGGTTGAATGCATCTTGGATACAGAGGGCCAACTGTGTATACAAAGGACATAAAATTAATTTCTTGAAGAGCTAACTACACTCTCAGGTTCATTGCAGAATGATTCACAAAAACCAAGATATGGAAATATGGAATCAACCTAAATGTCCATCCACAAACAAATAACAAAAATATTTTATATATATATGTATATAATATATGATATATACATACATACACACAAATATATAGTAGAATATTATTCAGCCTTAAAAAGGAGATTGTGCCAATTAAGAACAATATGGATGAAAACTGGAGGACATTATGCTAATTGAAAATGCAGACAGAGAAAGAGGAATACTGCACCATCTCACTTATAGGTAGATTTTAAAAACCTGAAGGCATAGAAAGAAAGACTAGAAGCATTATTGCCAGGGGTCAGTGGCTGGGAAGAATGAGGAGAGGATGGTCAAAAAGTAGAGACTTACAGTTAAACAAATACGTTCTGGAGACCTAATCTACAGCATGGTCACTGTAGTCAATAGCTGTGTATTGTACACTGGAAATTTACTAGGAGAGTAAATCTTCAATATTCTTACCTTCAGTACATGAGACAACCATGGGAAGTGACGGGTATGTTAGTTATCTTGAGTGTCTTGATCATTTCACAATGTGCACACATAGTGAAACATCACATGGTACATCTTGATTATATACAACATACACTTGTCCATTTTACCTCAATAAAGTTGGGGGAAAAAAAAATCATCTCCAAGTCTTTCTTTGTTACAGATTTTCTTCAGAGTCCTCACTGAGGTGGGGCAAAGAAAAGTGAAGCTTTTTAGGTCAGAATTCATAATTTCAAGTTATAAAATGTGTCTCAAATTTGGGGCTAAAGGGCTTAATACCGAAAAGAAAACAGAAAATAAAATTTTAAGGAAAATGAAAATACATACCCTGTTTGATCTGAGTCAAACTTCAGAAAATCAGATGGGAAGGAACAGGGTCCCTCAGGAAGATTTTGAGGGGAGCAGCCCGAGAACCCAGCTGGCATAGTGTTATGGTGACTGAGTCATCAAGTTACAGGCTGCGACCTGCTCCAGCTCCTAGCACGCTGCCCAACATATGGCCCTATTCCGCATTTCTTACTCAAACATCAATCCTCTAATTTCCAGGGACAGAAAGGGTCAGGAAGGGAAATAGGCAGGCCCAATGTCCCCCTCAGGATGGCAGGCATAAAATCTGAAGTTTGCTATATAGGCTGTTTCAAAACTCTTATCCTCTTGATTGAAATAAACTATCCACATGTTCTGGATATGTCAATATCACAGCATGCATGCCTTATCCTCAAGGGCAGGAATTAACAAACTTTTTCTGCCAAAGACCTGGTAGTAATATCTTAGGATTTTTCAGGTCATGCAGAGTCTTTCATAGCTACCCAACTCTGCCACTGAAGCAAAAAATAGCCCATCTATAATATATAAATGGATGCATATGGCTGTGTTCTAAAACAAAAATGTTATTTACAAAATGGTTAGTTTGTCAATCCATCTTCCTGGGCACCTCTCATGCCCCCCTTAAGGAAACACAAACATTCATGGTGAGAATATATATTTAATATTTTGATTGTTGGATTGAAAAATCTGACTGCCATCCTTACAGACACAGGTAAGGATTGAAACTGAAATAGAAGAGGGCCTGAAAGGTAAAAGACAGTTCTTGAGAATGGCATCTCAACATTGTCCTAACTTCCCTCCTCAAATATTTTGGGATTTTG
Organism: Galagoides demidoff; assembly: GCA_963574575.1. NCBI lineage: Eukaryota > Metazoa > Chordata > Mammalia > Primates > Galagidae > Galagoides > Galagoides demidoff. The sequence goes on from CAUYQV010147392.1 coordinate 23,181, forward strand.
CGAGGATGGAGGGGAAAGGGGCAGTGGCAACAAGACAAGGCCCTAACAGGTGCTGTGGAGCATCCTCCTGAGGCAGGGCTGCTGTGTCTGCGGCCACCTACATCTCTTGATGAGCTACACTCTCAAACTTTGAGTCCAAAAACAGAAATCTCAAGCTCTAGCGTGATCATCCCCCTAAAGCCCCAGAGAGCCATGTGCCTTATTTTTCTATGACTTACAGGTGTCTGTTGATTGCTATAATATGATGGGGAAAGGATATTATGAATAGAATTTTTGAACCCATGTAGATCATGAGTAGCAGGCAATACACATAAATGAAACTATAGTTAGTCATCCTTGAGGAAAGAGGAAAGTCCGTAACAGAGCAGACAAGCCTCAGTAGCAGTATAGAACCTGGTCTTAGATCTTGTTGGGAGGATCTGGGTCCGAAAGTCTTGAGGTGTATCTCAATGTGAAACACTTATCAGGTACGCCTCAACACTGGGATCAGACAGTGGAGAATCTAAGATTATGTGATGGTAGTAACCATGGTAGGGAGAGATGCCATGTCATCCCAAATCCAATAAAGAGCACAGCCAAATGGTCCAGATGGGAGAGGGAAGATGCTTCTAAGACTGTGTGATTATACTTGTGAAGCCCCAAGACCTTGAATTATGTATCCATCACCTAACACAGAAAACTCTTAGGTTATAGACAGGTGACTTCCAGATCTTCCTAAGGGGGTATAAAGATTTGATTATGATAACCAAACTGGAAAATGAGACATACAGAAAGTAGTGGGAAGTAACTGTGGTGAAAGTGATGTGATAAGTAAACCTCAAAGCTTGAACACCCATTATCATGGTTACTTTGCCAACTTTGAGAAACTAGTTAGGTTAAACGTCATTTAGAGACATTATAAGAAGGGCAAGAACAGTCATATCAATTTGATGACTGAATAGCACTCCATGGTATACATACCATATCTATTCAGCCATTCAAAGAGATGGAGACTTTACATCTTTTCTATTAACTCAGATAGAGGTAGAATGTAGTCTTCTTAGTTAAGCATCACAAGAAAGAATCCAATGTACTCAATACTACAATGAAGGCAGTTGATGACCTAATACATTGTGGGGGGGTAGGAGAAAGGGAGGCAGGTGGGAGAAGGGAGGGAGTTGGGGTGTCACAGTGTATGGCACAACTCTTGGGGACAGGACACAATTATAAGAGAGACTTTACTTAACAAATTCAATCAGTATAACCTAATTCTTTGGACCCTCAATGAATCCCAAACAATAAAAAAAGAAAATTCGATCACTCACAAAATGACCAAACTGCTTTTATAATGTCCAAACTACAGTAGAATCTCCATAATTGACCACCTCTTACATTGACCACCTCCTTAAGTTGACCTAATTCTCATAGACCAGACATGCGCTATATATCAGTACAGTAGGCCTAGTTCCTTATGTTGACCACCTCGTAAGTTATCAGTTTGTTACAGCCCCTCTGGTGGTCACATTATAGGGGTTCTACTCTAATTTATTTCCTGAGCCCTACTACCAATTTCAAATTAAAGACGCACCTTCACCAGCAGGTCCTTGGTTTGAATGGTCAGCTTGCCATGCATTTTGTTTGTACTAGCCCCTTCTTACCTTACTGACACAAATGACCTTGCTGCAGAAACCTGATCCTAGCTTTTTTATTCACTTACAGTCTGCAAAACCACTTTTCCCCCTTAGATATTGGAAGCTCCCTGCCCCTCCCTTTGGTGTCCCTGACAAACACAGTTTCTTTGATCACAGCATTCTTTGCCGCTAAATATAGATATGGCCCCCAAGTCTGTGCGGCCTCCTAAAGGGCTCACATGATGTTGTGACCATAAGTGAGTCAAACCTGCTTATTTTCTAAGATCTGGTGTCTCCTCTGTGAAGCCCCTTTATTTTCTGATGAAGAATTAGGCGTACACAATTCTAAAGTCAAAGAGCTAGCAAGTGTCAGAGCCAGGACCCTTTCCTGCTTCTGTGAAGATTGAGATCCTCGGGGATGCATAGATTAACCACCATCATCACAAGGAAATACATAATCGTGGGGCAGGGACCCATGTCAATCACATTACTACCCATAGTGGCACAGGTGTGTCTGAGCCACAGGCAAAATTAATATAATGCTCTTTGATATTAACATGACATCTTGTACCTACCCTGTGCACTTGACAGCCCCCTATGCGACGCACTCATTCATCTATTACTCCTAAAGAGACTGCGAGTTTCTCAAAGCCTGAGCCACACACACATTTACTCTCCTATGTATCTGTGGCATCTAGCATGGGGGCTAGGATACATTTGGCATTTATTTACAATTGTTTATTTATGTTGATGGATGAATGACAGTTCAAAAAACTGGAGAAGATCGTTAACATTTAGAATCAATTGTCCTGGATTCTACTGGTGACTGTACTACATACTAGCTGACAGATTTGGTGCAAACAGCTGTAAAGTCAAGATAGCAGTATAACATGGGGCTCTTTATTCTCCTGGGAATAGTTTATAACAATATAGATTAATTAACCAAGTACATTTTAAATAAACACACTCCAGAAGCCCTTATAAATAATACATCACTGATTGAACTCTTCACATAGTTTGGGGTACTTTGGTGCCAGAAAGAACTCAACAAATTAGCGTTAAAAGGAAAGCAACATTCCGAGTCTGGAAGGCCTAATTAATGAGAAGATAAAATAAATGAATATATGTGGTTGATTTAGGCCAAGAGCATATGTGCGCACATGAGCAAGTGCGTATATATTTCTCAAGTAAGCATTACATGTTATGGTAATGAGAAAGTAAAAATTACGTTAGACAGACTGTATTCAAGGCACTACCTTCAGCCATTCTGACTATAATAGTCAAATAAGGATCTAATGGAAGCAGAAAAAAACCTTAAATAGAAATGAGAGAAATCTAAAGAAAGTATAAATATGGCCGTTTCGTACAGTTAAAATTTATGACAAATCTAAAATCTATTCCTTTTTACCCAAAGACAGAACAAGAAGGACTGGGAATAAAACCGCCTACATTAAAATAATGTAAGCTCCCATGGCAGGAACAATGATGAAGTCTGCTTTGTATAGAATACAGATAGAGCTAAAATGTAATCAGCCATTGTTCACTAATGTCCCTCTTGCTATAACTACTTACTGCTTAAGCCTGTATCCCAGGCAGAGGCAAGATTTGTGACTTCCCAACCCCTTCTGTTGACAACTTCGCAACTGTAAAACCTAAGACTGGCCTTGGAAATATCTTCTAGAGTCTAGAATCTAGACTCCATCTTCGAGGTGGGGTGTGGCCAGGCATGGGAACCTACCCAACAGGTCCTGTTGGCCCTGAGCCCAGGAATTCCTGTTTACTAAGAAGACAATTTCTGTTTCCCAACCCTCTGAGTTCATACCCCACCAATCAGTAGATCCAATCCTCTCGCCCTTTGTTTGCCAAACCTCCTTTGACAATCTCAAGGAGATGTTTGGAGAGATTTGTCCCTTCCCTCACATGTACCTGGTGATATTAAACTCTCTCTTCACTGTACCTCCTGCTGCCTTAGTATAAAGGGAGCTGGCTGTGTGGTAACAGGAAGAGAGAAGCCCTATGGTGGAAATGAATAAAAAAGGAAGGGAAAAGGTCCATGCTTAATATGAGCGCCTTCTGATTCCAAAATACCAAAAACTAAGGCTGCAACAAGTAAGCCATTACAGTGAGAGGAGTGGGGGGAGTGAGAAAAGGGGGTGATGGGGGTACAGCGTTGGCATCAGTGTGCCCCAGCTCACACCATTAATGTTGTCCTATGTGTCTTTATGCTATATAGACATTGTACTTTTTACTTCAAATTTACTCTAGGCAAAAAATTTTGAGGGGCTCTTAAAAACATATATATCCTCTGTTGCCCTGAGCTCCTGTTGTTACCCTAATTGAAAAATGTTAGTATTGTCAGCAAGTATTTACACGCTAACTAACATTGAAAAGACTGCAGTCTACTCACTTAAAGGTGTTAACAGTCTATACACCTACTCAGATGCAGACGAAAAGGCACTAGTTTAGACAGAATATAACCCAATGAGTTGGTTGAAAAATCCTGCAGAATTTCCTATCCATAGACTAAAGGAGATTTCTGGTAACTATTCTAATGGAAAGAAGTGCGTTTTAATTAAAAGATAAAGGAATGTGGATTTACCTGAATTTAACCATGTTCTGCAGAATAGATTCATACAGAATCAAAGGAAGTTTTCCTTGTGAGGGTAATTAACAGAAATGACAAGAATGGCCAGGAATAGAATGAAAGATGAGAAGTAGGAGCATGGAGCGAAGTTTAGGGATAAAGAATAAGCCCTAAAAGGTGTGCTCTCTTTGGGAGGCCACAGTAGGTGGATTGCTTGAGTTCACAAGTTCAAGACCAGCCTGAGCAAAAGCGAGAGTATGTCTTTACTAAAAATAAAAGGTGTGCCCTTAAAAGAGAAGAAACGGAAAAGTTGGACATCTCAGTGATAGAGAAGGAATGGGGTAAGAAGACATCATATAGATTTCTACGTCAGTAGCAGGGGTCTCCAAACTATGGCCCGGGGGCCACATGCAAATTATCTGAGGACTGCTTGCTATCTGTGGTATCAGATATTATAAAAGTATACACAAACCTTTGCTTTTTCTCATCATTTTTTTTATGTGTTTGTGTATTTAATGTGTCACCCAAGACAACTCTGATTCTTCCAATGTGCAACAGAAAAGAAAAAAGCTTGGACACTCCTGAAGATTTTTCACCTGCCCTTTTTGAAATTATTCATAAAAGTGATTTCATTTTATTTTTTAATTAATTAATTAATTATTTTTTAAAGACAGAGTCTCACTTTGTTGCCCTTGGTAGAGTGCTGTGGTGTCACAGCTCATGGTAATCTCCAGCTCTTGGGCTTAGCTGATTCTCTTGTCTCAGCTTCCTGAGTAGCTGGGACTATGGGCGCCTGCCACAGGAAAAAAATTTAAATGAATATGCTATTGGAGGACTGCAAATGCTTTTAGTTAGCTCTGCACATGAGATTCAGGATAATCAGAAACATTAAACATCACCTCCTTTTTAAATTTTTCTATCAGGATATAAATTCATAGAGCACTGAGAATATTAAATTAACTGAAAGGAGTTAGAAATCATTCAAACCATATTATTATCAAAGTTAACTGGAGTGACATTATTCTGCAAGTAACACGAGAATTCAGTTAGTCAGGCCATGTCCTAGAGAATCTAAGTTGGAATTTGAAACATCCAACATGACCGAATAAAAACAAAACCAGTAGCCTCAATTTTCTTTAAACCCTGTTCTAACCTTCTAGGCCAATCTGTCAATCCCTCTTTCTCTGTCTTTCTCTCTCTCTCCCTTTATTTCTTTGTTTTCCTCATACAGTAGTAAAAATGTTGTCTATTTTGCATTAGCCCTCATTAAAAAAAGAAATTCATGTTTAAAAAATGGCTGTGTTTGCTCATGAGGAATAGAGGGACACTCCTCTGATATAAAACCACATCATATTTGAAGAGAAACAGTATTTGGTGCGATTTCTGCAAACATGTATGAATGCTCCATGTTTGTCAGGCATATGCCAGGAGTTTCCACAGCTGAGTCTCTGGAAAGATCATGATAAAGAGACATTATTTCAATGTTGTGATATGTACTTGGTTAACTGAAAGGCCTGAGTCTTCCTTAATTTCAACTAACTAGCTGTAACCCCCAAATTCTATTTCTGGTTCAAACAGCAACTAAATCAGAAGCTAAAGTAAGATATAAACACTGAGCCATAACTTCCCTGCAACCCATGTTAGAAGTGTTTGGATGAAATTCTGTACATCTGCAAATACTAGATGTTCCACTCACTAAGAACCAGTACTCTTCTGAGTGATCCACAGTGTTCCACCCCGATCTCACTTCCACTATCCGGGGCACGGAACAGTTGAATAACCTACTCAAGGCACGTATGGAAAGTGGAGGTACCGGGATTTGAGCTACACAGTTACTTCTGTGTTTTTATTGTTATTTTTGTAAGCCTTTATTCTGCATTGCCTCCATCATTACTACCCCAGTTTTGTGAACCAATAAGAAGCATTCAGGGTCACAGGAAGCATCATAAAGGGTTATGATAAAAAGAAGGAAGTAGAAAGAATAACTCAAATAATGGCGTGTATCCATCCTTCATACTGACCACTGATTGTGTGTCTAGAATGGTAAGAAGAAAGGCACAGACTTGGAAGCAAAGGAAATGAGAATGGAGGACAGAAAGTCAAACAATCAGACAGGGACACACACACAAAATTAAAAACTCTTTTGTGCCTGGACTGAAGAATCTCTCTGTAAATTCACTCCATGCCTCCAGACAGGAAACAATGGGTTTCAGGCAGAAATTATGAGACCCCAAGGAGAGCCATTATCAACATGGAGACAGCTGTGATATAGCATCCCTGATCTTCTAAATTTAAGACTCAAAAACTCAGGGGGGACGTAAAGATCCCTTTGTTAAAATAAAGCAATCATCTCTACCTTCATTAAAGAAAATATCGTGGCAGTATTAATCTACAGTGAAAGTCCTATATGCTGTAGTAATACTGGTGGATCATGCTTTGGGGAGCTGTTATTGATAGCAAATACTCATAAACAAAGCATAAATAATGCTATAATCAGATATGGTTGAACCATATTCACTACATATGCTTATTTTACTACAGGAAAAGCTGGCATTACCTCACCACAACTGCGAAGACTCTGTAATAATCTTTCTTTTCTTAACTGCAACTTTAGGAAAAAGAAGTGAATAACTGAAAATACACAGGTAGGAATATTTTTCCAAAATGTTCTAAATGTTCTTCAAGTCCTGTTTTAAAGTCTATGCCCATGCATGTGCACACACACACATACACATACACAATATTTGTGATGATCTTTAGCGTAACATTGACATAGCTATGGGAAGGGGGGCTCTAAAATTTCACAAATCTAGGTGAATGTCAGGTGAGGCGCTTTTGGCGAATAGGGTTAGAGCAACATGAAGACAGGGTTATGGGAAGACGTTTTATGATTTTCAAAAACATTCTGTATTTTCTTGTGTGTATCTAACACATTCATTAATAATTATTTGTGCCCTCATTTCCATATGCTGGGCATATTTCCAGCATTTACTGGGATGTAGAAAGTATTCAATAAATACCTGTGGAATGGCTGAAGGAATAAATGATTCACCATTGTAGGAAAATGGTTTTCTCATTCTCCTTTACCCAGGTCCAGATTAAGAACTCAAGTTCTGGATTAGAGTCTGAGAAATTGGGTGATTCTAATAAGAATCACAAGACAACGGTTTCCTTATAAAGCCTGAATGACAGAGAAGGCTTCCGTTCGGGAATTACAAACTCAAAGCTAAAGAGCTAACTGTCAACTAAAATATGAAAAAACGTTGAGTCTCTGGCACACAAGGGAGTTCCTCTCCCCTCTAGGGAGTCCGCAAATCCAAGGTCTTTTCTCAACAAAGTACTTCATTGATTAGTCACCCTTTTCTCTCCCCTCTTCCAGGCAGGTTCCAACGGGATTGGCTATGGTCTCAGTCTCTCAGCCTTCAAGCCAGAGAAGTGATGACTCATTTACAAATAGAATGATCATGGCATCTTCTGGAAATCCTCTGTGGTCAGAGACTAGTCTCTGAAGAAATCTTATGTTATCAGAAATGAAGGTGAGAAGGACTCAGTTGCCTGGGATTCTCGCTTCCATTCCTCTCTAAGCTATTCTTACCCTCGCTCTTACTCTCTAAAAACACACACAGTTAGTCTTAAGGACAATAAATGTTAGGCTTGATAACATAGCATTGATAGCACATCCCCAATTAAGCTAACAGCCTTACTACGCGCTCCATCCCTGAGCATGCTGTTTTAATTAGGAAGATGGATTTGGGAGTTTATATGTTCTGTTGTGCTATAATTCCTGCCTTTACAGTAATTTTCTCCTGCTTTTCACACTATAATGTACCATAAATCCTAGCAAGGCTGTTTCACTGGCCTGTTGCTAGTCAGAGTCAATATTTCAGGCCTTTTGTTGCCATGGCAACTTTCTGCCGTCCTCTCTTTTGCTGGAATATGATAGGGTCTCCTGGGAAAATTGCTATGAACTTGATCATCACATGGACGTAGGCCCCCCTGGATGCAGCAATTCTGCCCCATGTCTCTCCACCACCCACTGACTTTTCTCTGCTCCCACGTCATCTGGACGTGTGGCCGTGCACACATATTTGCCAGCACAGGTACATGAGAAAAGACAGAAAACAAACTAAAAGAAGTGGTCCCCTTTCTTTCATCCTTCTTGAAAGGGCAAGCTTGGGAAGATGGTAGACTTAGTTTTAAATCCTAAGCAGAGCAGACACACATCTCCTAGTCTTGTTCATCTCTACCCTTTGTTCTTATCACATATTTTCTTTCCAGATCTTCATCCCCATAAGCCCTTCATACATTTTTAAATCTCAGTGTGTTTCCTTCAAAAATTAATCACAGCATGTGTTCCTAGTTTAAATCCATTGCCCCCATGTGTCATTAGAGAAACTCAAACCCTAGCTGTCTTTTCATTGCCAAAAGTCTTCTTTCTGCCTTTACCCACCTACTATTCATCTAACTTTCCTGGAGAGTGAAGTTGTGAGGAAAAACACACAACACAGTAACCAGTAGCACTGGGCTAGTCACGTCGCCAGTCTCTAACTCATTTTCTTAGTCTCTACAATAGACATAATTTACCCATTCCAAAGAATCTTGGTATAGCTGGCACCAAATAAAACAATGGTTTTAAAGGAATATTGGAAGGTGGAGTCTCCGAAACATCTAAATTATTATTCCTACGAGGTCCTATTCTTTAGCAGCACCAGCTCCACAAAAGTTTTAAGAGCCCAATCTAGTTGCCTGGGTTAAGATTAGAATAAAACTGAGGAGGTGGAAGCAGAGAAAGGTATGTCATTTCATTTCATTTCCTACCAGTCCACTCTTTCCTCCAGCCGCATCGTGTCAGGTTTGCATCCAGTCTCACACAGGGAGCATATCAAGGTCTCCAGCATGTTGAATTTCATATGAGTTGTGCCTGGACCAATTCCCAGGGTGTCTTTCACCATCGCTCACATGCAGGGATCAAAATTAAATCGAACCGACCCTGGCTTACAAAGCACCAAGTTCTCACAGCCTTACACCATATGCAAGACCAGCAAGGTGATGGCCCAAGTAGGAAGACCTCAGTCATTCTTTTCATGTAAAAATGAACACATGGATCAGAACGTGTGTTTTTCTTGCATTGCATCTCAGTTTCACAGCTTATTTTGGAAAAGAGGCAGAAAGAGCAAATCATCTGAGTGACTTAAGAGTGAGAGACTGGGGTGACACAGTCCACTGACTCTTGTCCCGTTGGGGGTCCTGCTCTTTATCTCTTCCTTTCTCCTTCCACTGCCTGAGCCGGCTCATTTCACTGCTGCCAAGCCTTGCACCTCATCCCCCTCCCAATCTTTGGCAATGTCCTTTGTCATACAGCAGTTTCACTTATCTTTGCGAAAAGCACACCCCCACCCCTGGCATAGAATTAAGGAGGCCTGTGCTGGGTCCTTCACACATCTTCCATTCACTCACTGTAGCTGTGGGTAACTCATTTCACCTTTTTTTTAGGGCCCAGGCTCTCCATTTCTAAGCTAGAGCAAAGTGTTATGGACATTATAGTTTCTTACATGTCTTTTGACTCCAAGGGCCATCGGTTTTCCAACTAATTCTTATACCACAGCACATGGCCTTCATCTTCCAAAGAAATCAAGATAAACACCTAACTAATTATTTCTCTTTCAGATTTCCTGACCTTTCTTAGACCCCCAAATTATGGGCTTCAAATACATAATGTATGTTTCTTTCACAGGTACAGTTAAATAATGGTGTTTGCATTATTTATGGTAATTCGTAACATTAATATTAATTCAATCAATTTATTAAAACAATCATCTGACTGTCTTTCTGGACAGAAAGCCTCATGAGGTTCTGAGTCTGACTTGATCCTAACTGTGTCAGCAGCACCTAGCCGAGGTGCTACTGACACACAAATTATTTCGTGAGGGACTGAATGGATGGGAGAATGAATGAATTAATCAAAAGGCCATTTAAGTCCATCCTGAAAATCCCTTCAATTTGAAATATAAATTTTAAATGGTGGCAAATAGGCAACACATTTTTTTAAAAACTAACTGAGGCATTTTTCCAGATGTTTTCATCAGCTCCATTAGGGGAAGTGAAGGGAATCTCTTCCTGAGCCTGGGGTAAGATTGCCTTTACACTGAAGACCCTGTAGCATGATTTATTTTACCTACACTAATTCATGTGGTTAAAGCTAAACAACCTCAAAGGCAGTGCAGTCTCACAAACAATACATTATATATAATTTTTGTCCCCAATTGTGATTCTTGCAACGGTAAATTTAAGTTTTTGGTTAATTTACTGCTTTTTACTGATTTTTATCTATACATGTGCACTGCACATTTTGAAGTTTAAAAATCACCCAGAATAATGCTTGTTGTAGAGTTCATATTTTTGACTGTTGAATGAGAAAATGAATGAAAGGAAAAAAATAGAAAAAAATGGTGTCATTATAACAAGACTAATAATAGTTATTATTTCTCCTCCCTCCACACACACACATACCAGAAAAACTAAAATTGGTTTACACATATTCATTCATCAATACACAAAATAATTAGGAGAGTTTAAGCAGTGAAATGTGGCGGGAAAGGCCCTGGGTTTGAGATTCAGAGTCCTGGCATGTACCACCCTGAATAAGCCACTGCACACCTCTGGATAAAGCTGGAAGAGTGAACATCTGCCTCAAATCGTTGCTGTCAGGGTCACATCAGAAAAGAATGTGATAAGGAGTCTTTGTGGACCATGAGGCATTTAGAAAAGTTTATTGTGGACAGGAACAGCTGCTATTCTTCCCCAAGAAAGGAAGTTTCTGCAAGAAACCTTAACTTACTTCTCAGTCAATGGTTCTCAAAGCACAGTACATTCAGAAGCATCTGGAAGGCTTATGAAAACACAGACCAACGTTTCCCAGTCAGTAACTCTAGGGTGGTACTAGAGAATTTGCACCTAGCAAGTTTCCAGGTGATGCTGGAGTCTGTCCATACTTTGATGACCACTCTTCTAAGTTGAGGGTGATAAATAGCACTGCTTACACGGGTTACAAGCCTTACATGAACATGCAATTTAGGCCAAGGGTAAATAATGAGTGAGGCTTGTGAGATCCTGGAGGGTCCATGGGTAGGATTTGGCCTGTAATAAGCCTTCCTAAATCACGGAAGAAGTTTGTGAAGAGATTAAATCAGACACTAGTTCCCTGGACACCTACTTACTCAGCCTGTAAGTTCTTGTACTAACTGAGGTTTGAAATTGCAAATAGGACATTGCAAATGTTTCCATCTCTAAAATCCAGTGGGTGAACCAAGAGTTCCACATATACACTGAAATGTATTCAGCTGCCAGCTCTGTCTTACACAAACACTGGAAACCCAAAGAAGACAGAGAGAAGATAATGGTGTGCCAATACAAGGATGACCAAGTTCAAAATAGTCACTTCCAAGTGCTCAAAGGGATTGGAGGGTTAATGAAGATAATACACTCTACGTATAGGGTTCTCGTCTTTCTGACAGACACCAAAAGATAATTAATTGCCGTGGCAAACTGAGATGGAATGCATACATCTGCAGTGATGTGTCTGTCCCAGCTTCAAATGTGATCATGACAGGTGCTTTGGCTAAGCTCTAAATCATAAAGTGGCTGAAATGAAGGGTGTGCTTTTCCCACCAGAAATGTCTAAGTACAGGCTGATGGATGGATTTTGGAACTAGTTTGGTTTGAGTCCCAGCTCCAAGCTTAGCTTGCATATGTTAATTAAATTATACAATGGCCTGAATCATACTGCATAAGGCTACCATGAGGGTAAGATTAAAGTAAGTAAGAGCCTAGGACAGCATTTGGCACATAGTAGACTGCAGTCTAAAATGGATTCTATAGATGGAACAAAGTACAGCAATTGTCAGAACCATGTCTGGGTAGCCTTCTCAGAGACTGTCCAGGCACTCTGACCCTCCTTCTCTGAAAATCCATGGCATGCCAAGCATGAACCTCAAAAAGTAAGCCCTTGAAAGATGACAGGTTATTTAAGGGGTGCCCTGAGTCGAACAGTGTCCCCCTAGAACCTCCTTAATCTTTGTAGATGTAATTAGTTAAGGTGAGGTCATACTGGATTAGGGTGGACCCTAAATACAGAAACTGGTGTTCTTACTTGAAGGCTGTATAAAGATTCACACACACACACAAAGGGAAGAAGGTCAAAGAGGCAGAGACTAGAGTGATGCTGCTGCAAACCAAAGAATCCCAAGAATTCACGGCAACCACCAGAAACTGGAAAAGGCAAAGAAAGATTGGCTCCTGAGAACCTTCAGAGGGAGGATGGCCCTGTCTACAACTTGCTTTGGGCCTTCTAGGCTTCAAAACTGTGAGAAACTGTGTTTCTATTGCTTTCAGCCACTGTTTTTCATAATCTGTCATGGCAACCTACCAAACTAATACATGTATAAGTGGTCATATTATAATCTTACTTGCAGCCCACAGCCCTAAGTACAATGCTTTTCAAAGAATGCTGAATAGGATTTCCATAAATCTTTGTTTCAAGATGAATCTGTTACTGGAGCTCTTGAGTTTACCCTGATTTACATTATTTTCTCCTCATCTCATAGGTTGGCCACTTGCTCCCCACCACACCTCTGTAGATAAGCACCAACTCTCATTATTCTCCTACATCCTCAGCATCTGGCCCAGCGGAAAGGAGTTAGTCGATGCTCCATTAATAATTACTGATTTCAATATATACACTCAGTAGACAGTGTTCTAACACTTTGAACTTATTTTGATTTTACTTCCAGTCAGAAAAAAAGACTTGCAGAGAGATTTATATACAACACGAATATCGCTGGGAGAACTGGAGAGAAACCAATGTCATCGATATAAGTATATTGAAGTATTTTTTCAGCAGTAAAATAAGTTGGCTTTGGGAGCTACATTGAGCCTGGGGAACTCAAAATTTCATGAAAATGGATACCATGAAGATGGCATGTTGGCATTTAATCTGAGAGTCAAGGTCTTTTGCTTGGGCTTAAAAAACATTCTGGAACTCAGACAAGGATGAGCTCTTTAGGGACACGACCCATGGAACCAGTTCTGGGTTGCCTTCTCTGAGGACTGAAGAAACCCCAGTTTTGATGCCTAACAACTCAATCATCTTGATCCCCTACATCACATACATCTCTTTTACTTAAATAGCAAAATTCCACTTCTGAATGTGCAAAGATTAGAAACAGACAGAAAGCCAAGAGCTTTGTTAGAAACATGACTGTAAAACCTCAGGACCTTCAATAACTTTCACCCTTTCTCTTTGTTACTGGTTTTTCATCGGTAACATCAAGTGGGTTATCTTCCATCTGCTCACTTTACTGAGATGTGTAGAGTACAGAGAAGTTAGTTTGCCTGGGTCTTGATAATCCTCAGATGAACGGCATGATTTGAGTTCAAATGATTTCATTTTTGAAATGATTCATTCAGGTCTTTCTCTATAGATTCAAGGCTCAGTTAAAACATTTTTGCAAAGAATTTCCTGAACAGGGCATTCTTAAAAAGATCCTAGGACTACATGGGTAATTATTTTGAAAAAGGAGGGGCACTGGAAATTTCACAAGGCACCATCCCTATGGTACATAAAGCACACACAGCACTGCTTGAGGCTCGGCCTCTTCTCAAGAAATTGTACTTATATTCATTCAGATTGGGAGGGGAGAGGATAGCAAGAATATAGACTTCACAGAGTGCTCTTGAGATTGGATTTCTTGTCAATTAACTACATTGCCTTGATCCGTGATGGGAGCTGACGACTGCAGCTGGAGCAAAGGGAGAGCGGAAAGCTTTGCATATGAGCTCAGGGTCCTTATTCAAGCCTTCAACTGTACACTGAACTCTTACTGGTAAATCAGACTCCTGACCTGCTAGCCAGGCATAGAACCTCATTAAGCAAAAGATGTTTGAGATGTTGTCTCAAAACTTCATTAGGATTCAATGTAAATCCACAACTTGACTGGCCAATCTATCAGCCAGTGAGGTGCAGCTAAGGATTTTTTTGCCTATTGTCAATGTGTCTTTCTACAAGACATGAAAGTCTAGGTCCTGATCACTCACAGATTGCAAAACGTGCCACATTTTTTCTTTCTGTTCTCTCTCCTTGTCTGTCTTCCTTTGGAAATAAACTCCAGTATTTAAATCAAATTATGTCAGAAATATAGTCCAGTACATAGGCCAAATTTACAAATGGTGGTATTTGATGGCCTATCCCCTCCCTGAATTAAAGAAAGGCCATTGTTTTATGATTATGTTCAGGTACTAAACATATCTTAAGATTTTTATTTTTTAACTTGGGAGTTATCGTTCAACCTGAAACTAAATTACATTTGATATGGATACCAAACCATGAAGCTCAGGGGAATAGAGAGGCAAGTCCCATTAACAAAAATATGTGCAGGCCTTAAGAAGTTACTAATGATTACAGTTGATTTATTTATCCAAGTGATCTTTTACTCATTCAGCCAACAAACATGTAATGGGCACCAATAGAGATGATTAAGTGATAGGTCTTATCTTGCATTTTAAAAGCAGTCAGATTGGTTGGGTAAGGTGGCTAACACTTATGATCCTAGCACTCTGGGAGGTCAAGGCAGGAGGGTTGCTTGTGCTCAGGACTTCGATACTAGCCTGAGCAAGAGTGAGACTCCGGTGTGGCTCACACCTATAATCCTAGCACTGGGGAGGCCGAGGTGGGTGGATTGCCTGAGCTCACAGGTTCAAGACCTGCCTGAGCCAAAAGCAAGACCTCGTCTCAAAAAATAGCCAGGCATTGTGGCAGGCACCTGTAGTCCCAGCTACTTGGGAGGCTGAGACAAGAGACTAGCCTAAACCCAAGAGTTTGAGGTCGCTGTGAGCTGTGACGCCATAATACTCTACCAGATATGAAGTGAAACTCTGTTTTGAAAAATAAAATAAAATAAAATAAATGTAAAAATCGAAAAATTAGCCAGTGTTGTGGCAGATGCCTGTAGTCCCAACAAGTTGGGAGCCTAAGGCAGGATTGTTGAACCTAGGAGTTTGAGATTCCTGTGAATTAGGCCAATGTCACAGCACTCCAGCCTGGGCAACAGAGTGATAATTCTGTCAAATAAATAAATAAATTAAATTAAAGCAGCCAGATTGACAACTATTACATGAAAGAGAAATGAAGAAAGAAATCAGTACAAGGGTATAAGGGAGAGAACGGTCCTTTCAGGAGAATGTATGAGTTTTAGAAGAACCTTCATAAACTCTGCATTTAATCATAAGGTATCCCTTACCTCAAGAACTACATAAGTTTTAATAGAAAAGAAAAACTGTTCAGAGATAAGGAAACATCCCTTTCCGCAGATTCACCTATTTTAAATTACACCCTGTCCCGATAGAACCTTTCTATTATATTTCTGAGACAGCTACCTCTGGCTTTCCTAACAGCTCCTTCCCCAAAGAGATCTCCTGTCTTGTCCCTTTGCATTATACTAAGAGGTCAGAAAATAGCTTTCTGCCTAAATTTCCTGAAGGTAGGATTTTCTTTTTCCAGTAGGAAAATAAAGTTTAGTAAGTAGCACCTTGACCAATGGGTAGGAGTATGAAAGTGCCTATTTTCTCTCCACGATTTCTTCTTGGGGGTCAGACATGTAGTAGAATACAAGCCGAGTTTTAAAAAATAACAAGATGATTATTGCCATTTTGTTTGTGCAAATAAAATTGATGACGTGAAAAGATAAATATAGCATGGACTTAACTGATTTAACATGAACAAGCAAATAACCTGCTGTCCTCCCAGGGGGAACTTTCCCAGCTTCTTGCCCTTTACTCACTCGCCTATCTGTTGTCTCCTACCCTTCCATCCCCACCTCTGCCTGTGCACAGACCACAGGAATAGTTCTCAAGCAAAGAAGCGTAATCATGCAAGGAACGTTCAAAAAATACAGGTGCCAGGGCCCACTGTGGAGATTCTGAATCGGAATCAAGGCAGATGGGACTCAGGTTTTTAGAACGCTCTATAAATGATTCTGATAATCAACAATGATGAGCACACTTGTTCTGCCCCAAATTTAGGAACCACGGCACATGTTTGTTTATATAAATATATCACATATCTGTAAATATATATGTAGATACTTTCAATGTATACTTACAATTTCACATACCATAAAAATACAATACCTATATATATATCTACAATCATGTAACTATCACTCTATATGTTCTACATATGGATACACACATTATAGACCACTTTTCTCATTTAAGTTTACATCAATACTAAAAGAATTAATATATTTTAAAATAATGGATTGTATAGGAATGATAGCTATGGAACAATGAAATCAATTTTTTAAAAATCATGCCACATATGTACATGCATATAATACACGCAGGTATATATCATATATGTACATATATACGTGTGGCTGAATGTATTTGTGCATGTATATTTGCAAGTGAATATAGTTCCTTAAGATATATACCTTGTGATATAATCTTTATCAGTAATGTTTTATTCCTAGAAATGAGAATCCTTGTTCAGATCTTGTTTCTGAGACAATAATACAATGTGTTTTTTTATTTTAAATTCACATCCTGCATTTTTAATTTTTTAGGATATAAAAACGTAAGTTTCTTTCATATTAGAGAAAGGGAAGAGAGCGGAGGAAAGAGAAAATAGAGCAGAGAGCAGGGGGTGAGAGAAGGGAAAACGGGGTGTGGGGAGGAGCAGAGAATGGCATGGCTTTCCAAAGAAAGAAAGGTAGAATGCCAGCCACCCTGCATTTTTTAGACACATACATACACGACACACATACCCCACATACTCAACTGATTTCAGTTTTTGACAGTATATCAAACCCAAGATACCCTGAAAGGATATTGCTTTGCCTTCATGAAAATAATTCAAGATAATGTGCTAGCACTTCTGCAAACACACACAGGTACACTGAGCAAAGAATACGTTCTTAAGGTTATTGGCTCATGGCTCTCTGTTACAATTTGATGAAAACTATGGATATTTCCCAAACAACTTATGGGAATTCATGTACCACCTAAAAGTCATGTCTTGGGACTTAAGATTATAAACACTTGCAGAACAGTAGAGATCTCTGAAAAGGGCAAGTTTAATACCTTCTCCTGTTCTCCCCACAGCAATTAGCACAATGCTTCATACAGGATGGTTGTTCCAAAGATTTTGTTGACTGGCTCCTTTCCTGTGTATTTAATAGTGAACATAATGAGATGGAGGCTAAAGAACTAGTGAATTTATTGCCCTAGGTAAAATGGCTAGACACTAAGGCATCTGGAAGAATGGGGGCTCTTGAGCCAGACAGAATCGCATTTACATCCCAGCTTAGCTATTTACCAGGTAAGTGACCTTGATTGAACAAGTCAGTTATCACCACTGAATCTCAGAGTCCTCATAAATAAAACAAGAATAATACAAATGTATAGATTTTGCATTGAATATTATATGCACAGCGCTTCAAAAGCTGACTGCATGTTAAAATCTCCTGGGATGCTTTTAAAAAATATATTGATATTCATATTACATTTATGTATATACTGACGTTTATATTTGAGAACTGCTGATGCCAAGTCCTGCCCCTGGTATCTATTTGTTCTGATTTAATTAGTTTGATGTAGGTCTTAACCATCAGGATTGTAAAATGCTTCTCCGATAAGTTTGATATGCACCCCAGGTTAAAAACCAGTGAGATAACTAATGTATGAAAATAAGATTTCAATGCCTGGTTCTTAATAGGCCTTCAACAAATATTATCTTGAGACTGCCTGGGTAAAAAAGCTCCTCTGCTGTTTGCTAATTGTGTATTTGGAGCAAGTTCTTTTAATTCTAAGGCCTTCAGCTTCCATATCTGAAAAACCAATGTTATAAATGTGTCCAATGTCATCTGAAATAATTTCATGCAAACTGCTTACATGTGGTAAATGCTGCAGATATAATGAATATTAGCTGTGGCTGTTATTATTATCTGCACTTCCCGCTGCCCCTAGAACCAAGCTCAGTGACATGTATGTTCTTTAGCCATCTTAGGTGAACAATAAATTAACTTAAATAATGATGCCTTTCAACGGGATTTAGAAAAGAATTACAACATCTTTTATTTTTAGTTTTTTGTACATGCTACCAAACAGAAATCATGCCTAAAACTACTATCTATTTTTATAAAATATTCTTATCCAAACTCTATCTTAATGATCCAAAGTAACCAATGTAATTAACTGATTTTTAAGTCAACATTTTTTATTTCTGCCCTACTGGACCTGGTCATAATTATTAAGCAAAAATAGCAGGATCCAGTCAAAATATATGCTAACGTATTCCAGTAATGCTCTTCTATCTGGGTCAACCTTGTTTGCTGACATATATACAACAAATATTCCAAGTTTTAACTTTTGTTTTAATCGATGTGTGCTTTTTAAAGTTCTTCTTTTCCTTTTAATAGTCTATTAAATTTGTTCTCCTGTGTAACAGGCTTTTCAAAAGAAGCCAATCTCATTTAATCCATTACACACATAATAACCTTTATTTGGAAGGAGTGTATTTCATCTCTCCCATTTCTTTGTCCTACAGTTATATGAAAGACTTTCTATTTTGCTGCCCCTGTTTCTTCCTGTAACTAGAAACTAGAACATTCTGCTTTGATTTCTTGTCCTTCTCCTTATTTCTGGCACAGCCTTCTTTGTCTGTGCTCCCTGTTATTCCCTTTCAGAGTATGGTAATTTCCTCTGATGTAATTACAATGTCTATCTGGATACATTAACATCTGTGAGCAAAACCGCTGTCTTTACGCTACACGAGAATGACAGTCCAGCCCGGGTCCTCATTACCTCGACCATAAAAAGATGTTGAGTTCTGAAGAAATCCCTCCACCCTCAAGGAGGGAATCTAGGCCATAGAGTTTTAAACTATTTTCTCTGGGAAAAAGCCTGCTTCTGTTTTTCCCTAAAATTGGAATACAGAGCTAGAGGGATGTACTGTAATATGTTCAGTTGAAAAGGGGACCAGCATACCCAATCACTTTGTAGAAACCAATGCAATTTTATGGAAAATTAGTAGACATGACCAAGGGGGTAATGGAGATGATTTGAATCTGTGTAATTCCCATTAATTCTTTCTGGAGCCAAGTGCCAGTAACCTCCTATCGAAAAGAAATAACACCAGAGACTACCCACATTTGGGTATTTCACCATTCTTTTTTTTTTTTTTTTTTTTTTGAGACGGAGCCTCAAGCTACCCCCCTGGGTAGAGTGCCATGGCATCATAGCTCATAGCAACCTCCAACTCCTGGGCTCAAGCAAGTCTCCTGCCTCCGCCTCCCAAATAGCTGGGACCACAGGCGCCTGCCACAACGCCTGGCCATTTTTTTGGTTGCAGCCATCATTGTTGCTTGGTGAGTCTGGGTTGGGGATTCGAACCTGCCACCTTAGGTGTACATGGCTGGCACCTTAGTTGATTGAGCCACAGGCCTATTTCACCATTCTATTGCAGGCAGTTAGATTTTCATCCCAATCCCTCTTAGCTTTCTATATAGCACACATTTCAGTTTTACGATATTTATGATATCCCTTGAAGACACTAACTGTGTATCCCTGTATTTCGTTAGATAATAATGTTTGCAGAATGCTCTACAGTTTTTAGGTGCTTTCAAAAATATTTTATTTGAGCTTCACGTCTATGCATTGAGTGAAGCAGCATGAAATTATTAACTTTATTTTACAGATAAGGAAAATGGAGATCTAAAAGGTCTAAATGACTTTCCCAGAGTCCCCCCTACCTTAATACATGGCAGAGCCGGGGCTTGAACCCAATTAGTGTGTGTTGGGAGTACAGAAGTATCTCCACTTCAAACAGCTGCCTCTCAAAAAGAATCCTACTGAATCCACAGGAGACACTGCATAGAAAATCTCTAATGTTTAAAAAATTGTAAGGTTCACTATGGAATAAGATCTAATCACATTTTTAAAAATGTAGGCCACTCTCGCCCATCACACTTACTTAGTGTCTAAGTTCCATCTGTGCTGCTATAACGGGATACCTGATACTGGGTAGAGTGTGGAGAACAGAGCTTTATTTCTCACAGTTCTTCAGGCTGGGAAGGCCAAGGTCAAGGGGCTCACATCTGACACATCTGACTCATGACTTCTTGGTGCACCATCCCACAACCATGGGGAAAGGGCAAAAGAGAGAGAGAGAGGGCTGAACTTACTTGTATAACAAGCCCACACTTGCCATAGCTACCCCTACTCTGGCAATGAGGATATTAATCCACTTGTGAATGTAGAATCCTCATGGACTAATATGTCCCACCTTCCAAAACTGTTGCTTTGGGGATTCAATTTCCAACACACCAGCTTTCAGGGACACATTCAAACCATAGCATTCAGGTAAACACACGGTGATCAGAAAGACATGCATGGCCAGGCCTGGTGGCTCCCATTGATAATTCTGGCTACCAGCCTTGGCAACATAGTAAGACATTTGTCTCCAAAACAATTTTTTTCCCCTTAAATTAACCAAGCATAGAACAAAGTAGGAAGCTGAGGTAGGAGGATCACTTGAGCTCAGTACAGAAGAAGCTGCAGGGAGATCCTATCTGCTGGATAGAATGGAACTCATTCTATCTAGCCACAGTAGAATGAGATCCTATCTCTAAAAATAAAAATACAGACATACATATGTAAATTTACAGACATATTGACTTAATAAATGATATGTAATATCCCAAGGAGCTGGCATTATCTCCAAATAATCACCACCGTGATGTGAAGGTTTGGTCATGGCATTCCAGTACCTGAATTTAATCACCACCGTGATGTGAAGGTTTGGTCATGGCATTCCAGTACCTGAATTTAATTAAGGACAGTTTCTTATGGGGCCGAGAAAGAGGCACAAGTTTGCTAGAATTTGGTAGGATGCCCTGGTCTTGAGAAAGGCTTAAACCAACAAAGTCAGTGAAGCACTACGACTTTGCATTTTGGGAAATAAGGTTCAACTTAATGAATCCTTACCACTGTAGTGGCAGAAAAGGGTAGGCAGAGAATGGCCTGAAGAGGGAAGGTAGGGATGGTAAAGGAAAGATGAAGGAGGATGACCATGTTAGGGGCAGAATACTTCATGTAGTTTTTTTTTTAATTGCTCATCTCTACAATGACATTTCCAAACTGCTTTCGACATCATGGATTGAGTATCCCTTGACGCTTAAATGCAATTCAACACTTTTTTTTTATTCCTATCTTGTATTGTGCTTCTAAGTTCACACTTTACAGAATTATCAAGACCTACCCTTCATGGCTGCTTTTTAGAGTTTCGATTAATCAGAGAGAGAGACCTTTCATGAGTGCACCATCCCTCCTTCAAGGATCCTTCAAAGATAAAGTCCTAGTTCTCAAACCCTCTCAACTTCAACTTATAGATAAAAGCAAGGGGGTTGCATAACTAAAAGGTGTATGAATGACAATATAACAGCTCACCACTACTGTCTTTGCTGTATGAAGTACAGGATTCTCACAACATATCCATAGGTAGTGCTATTATTTTCCCAAACAAATGAGTAAAGAAAAGGCTTGGATGACTTGCTAAATGTTGTGGCTTGCATGAGACCAACTGCCACCCAACCAGCAAGTTCATGTATTAGAACTTAATCCCCAAAGCAACAATGTTGAGAGGTGGGAACTTTAAGGGATGATTAGATCAGGAGGGCTCTTCCCTCATGAATGGACTAAGGTCATTATAGCAAGAATGGGTTCGTTACCAAGGGAGTGGGTTTGCTCTAGAAGCAAACGTATCCCCCCGTTGCTGTCTCTTGCTCTCTGGCTTTTCTACCTTTCACCATGGGATGAAGCAGCAAGAGGACCCCTGCCAGATGCCAGTCCCTTGATCTTGGGTTTCTTAGCCCCCACAGCTGTAAGAAATAAATCTGCTCTTTATAAACTGCCAGTCTCAGGAACTCTATTACAGCAGCATGAGACAAAGAAATCAAGGAAGACACAAATTCCCACACTGCCTGACATAAAATATGCCCCAAACAAGGGTTAAGTTCCCCTTTATAAGAGCAGTATTTCTCAACCATGTTTTATCACACCACATGCTTGAACCTATAGTTAAACTTCTGCAGCACACTTAAATTATGTTGATCCAAAAAAAAAAGAGTTAAAAAAATACTTACTGTGCTTTGAACTTCTTTTGAAAATAGTCTAATTACTGATCTTTAAACATTTTCACAGCCCTCCTAAGGTCCTCTCA
Organism: Galagoides demidoff; assembly: GCA_963574575.1. Taxonomy (NCBI): domain Eukaryota; kingdom Metazoa; phylum Chordata; class Mammalia; order Primates; family Galagidae; genus Galagoides; species Galagoides demidoff. The sequence continues at coordinate 45,649 of CAUYQV010147392.1, forward strand.
CGGCACACCAGTTGAAAATCACTGCTTTCGAGTACCTAAGAACCATGGCTAAGGGAGGGGTCTGGGCGATGAGGGTGATAAATTATCATCAGCCCTGAAAGGAGAACGAACTCCGGACCCAGCACTGAGCTGAGGGGTCAGGGCGTCTCTGTCACGCTCTGTCATTCTGTAGCACACAACACCATGAGGAGACAGATCAGTGAAGTAATTTCCAGGAACCACTTTGAGATTCTAAGGAAAACAGGAGTCCCACACAGGTTGGCGCTCCTGAGGCTGAACAGGGCAAAACACACCCACAATCACCGGCAGACAGGCGCAGCAAGTTATAAAATATACTTAGAAGCCTAAAAAGCCACTTAATAAAATATAAGACTCCTGATGGAGACCACCACGTCATATATGACCTACATCATCATCTAGTTATCAGAACCGAGGAGGAGAAAAAAGGTGAGAAGGTTTGACCAACCAATAGGAACCATAAGGCTGAGACTCACTGAGGACTGATCATAGGCAGCCTATTATTCCAAGAGCTTTACATGCATTATTGCATTTAAGCATTCTAATAATTCTAAGAAGTGGCACTATCATCACCTTCCTTTTATGGATGAGAAAAATGGGCTCAGTAAGGTAAAATAATTTTCCCAAGATCAGATTTTGCAAAGACAAGTATTTAAATCCAAGAGTGCCAGGCTCTGAAACCTGTTATTAAAACCTCCAAGTCCTAATTGCCGAGCATCCCCCACCCCTCTCCATGTGGTCTCGAAGACATAATCTCTCACTGAGAAATGAGGCCCAAGCTCCAGGTGAACACAGCAATAATGTGTCAACGTTCCTCTGTTCCAGGGTAAGATGATTGACTCTGTGTGGGTGGTTTTTGAAGCCTTAAACCAATTTTGCTTATTTTCTTCTTTATTTCCAAATAGAAGAGAACAGTGCCAAATCTATGATCCAGAGGCAAATTTAGACAGAGTGGACTTCAGCTTACAGATTATTCAGAAAAATGAATCATTCTCATGTTTCAGTAAATGTCTAGAAGCTCCTTTTGCCACATTCCCACTACATTGTAGACAAAATTCAGTGGCATAGTGGGATTTTTGTTTGCATATCTGTCCCCTGCCCGCCACCAACTCCAACACCCAAGCAGTGGACAGAAAGCCCCTTGAGGGTGGGTCATTCATCTTTTTCTATTTTACATTCCTTTCAACTACCACTCAATAAAAGATGTTAAAGGGTCACGTGAACCAAATCAAATAGAAATAAGGGTTGGTGGTAGGGATAGTGCCTGATGATTCCTGATTGGCAAAGATCTCAGAGAAACATGTAAAAGATGTCCAAGATGGATTTTCCAGTTAAAACGACTTCCAGCATAATGGAATAAAAACATTGACCTAATTTGAACAGCAATGCTAGTAATTCACCCAATGTCAATTTAGAGCTATTACATCAGAAAGGGAAGGGAGGGGAAGACTCTTACTGCAGGATCATAATAGTAATGAAAAGTCTAGGGAAAGATATGAATCCTAAGAGGAAGCAAATGTATAAGAGGCTAAATTTATCTAGATGGGTTACACTGGATAATAAAACGAAGCAGGCATTCGAGGAAGCTTCATTCTGAGGTGATAAAGCATGGGGCTCATTCAGACTCTCACTAAGGTTTGAATGAATCCTTGCCCTCTTTGATTTATCACTCAGATGGTCCCTGCATAAACTTTTCCAAATCATGTCGTAGCCAGGACTCAGGAAGCAGTGAGGATTGTGAATGTGCACTGCTGAGCGATACAGAACCTTTTATGTTTCTGGCTGCACGGCAAGTTAAAAGAAAAGATAGGGAGTTTCTCGGAATTTATAAGCTATGAACAAAACGTTGCCAATTTTGTTTCTTACATGAAAAGAAATGAATGAAAGGCTTTTTGGAGACAAATATTGAGTTTGCCTCCGTGGGACAGATGATAGCTTCCATCGTGAAATTACTTCCTTTGTCTAAAAGAGAGGAAAGGCTGCATAGGTTTTGAAAATTTTCTTGTCCATTTCATCAGAAAGAGGACAGATAAAAATGAGATGCTTAATGCTCAAAGCAAATGGAAGGCATAGGAGGGCTGGATGCCACGCAGACATCCCCTAACTTCCACAGTGCCGATCTATTCCTATTCCTCACGCCCCATGCGAGCTCACTCTCACATATATACGCTGCCAGGTGTTCTGAAGTTCAAGACAGAAGTGAAGGATTGGGAATGGGTCTTACTTATAGAAATTATCAAACCAAGAGACCCGAGCTAAAATCTATAGAACTTAGGAAAAGAATTCCATGTCATCAAAATTTTTCCAGAAATATCCCAAACCCCTAATCTCCCCCTTCACCCACCGACTCACACATTATCTCTCACTGCTGCCCTCTCTACGTAGGATGGTGGAGTAAGATCCTCTCTACATAGGATGGTGGAGCAGAAAAAAAAGATACTGTTTTTTGGTAGTGTGAATGCCTGGTTCAAATCCTAGTAACTATTTTCTGAATCTATGAATTAGGAAAGTCAATCATAACATTGGTACCTCAATTCTTCACTGGTAAAGTAGAATTATCACTGCTCGTTTTATTTTCGGATTAGGTGGAATACAATATGCAACAGTATAAAACCATAAGCAGGAAAAAGTCTATCTACCCCACCTCCTACCTCTGCTTCCCAGTTGCCCAGGCCCTTTATAGCTTTTTAAAGAGCCAATAGCTACCATCTGCATCTCACCTACCCTTTCAAAGATACCTTTAGGTTTAATAACAATAGCTAACTAACATTTCACTAGGGATTATTGTATATTATACCAGGGATGTGCTATGACCTTTGCCTATATTTGTTAATTTAATTCTCATAACAACTCACTGAGAATTCTATTTGAGGCACAGAGAAGTCACACAACTTAAAATGTGATAAAGCCATGATTACAACCCACTAAGTTTGTTCTAAGGTTATTGGTTAAATACTGGAGGTACAGAAAATGGTACTTCAGAGTACAGGCTTATGAATATCCATTCAGATAGAGTTCAGAGAGTTTCTAGAGGCTGAAATATAAGAGCATAACTTGTCTTAGACATGAGAGTGAATGATGAGCCCCAAATCATCATGAGCAATTTACCAATTGCTGGTTTTCTACCTAATGTTTTTACAATTTCCCCAATATTTTATAAAACAATGCATCATTATCTGATTACATCCAGTGTTATAGGAACGCTGTCAGGTTATTTGGGTTCTATCATTGTATAGTTGTTTATTTGGTTGTTGTGGAATTACCTTGTGGACACTGACAAAATATTTTGAGCACTTCAGTAAAGAAGTCCTTTTGACTGAGAATGACAAAGTATTTTGAGATACTCCAGGGTACAGAGAAGGGAAAAGAAACATTTCCCATTTTTTAGGGATAGTGAGAGGCAGCCAGGGTTCACCTTCTTCGGAGAAAAAGAATAAGAGACAAAGTCCGGGAGGCAGCCAGAGTCCATGCTCTACCGATAAAGGGCAAAGGCTTGTAAGTGTCAGGTATTCTTATGATAATGGAGAACTCAAGAATTGCTGGAGATCATACAGTTCAACAGTTTCACAAAGTCTTTCAAAAAACAGTGGCCTTTAAAGATATGTCCCAAAGGCATTTCGGATCCAAATAAACTTGAGAAATACTGTATATCCTTCCTCTTGGAAATACGCAGAACACAGTATCATGAGAAGAATTCTGAAGGGATACTATCATTTAAGAAACACACACACACACACACACACAACAAAATGAGTAAGCTGATTGTGTTCACCAAGAACTTTTACAAACTGATTCCATCAGGAAACACATTTTCCTTGAAAACATTTGTTAACACCTAATAGGAACTTGGAGCACACTTCTTTGAAACATTAATATAGTTGGAGTCCAACACCAATGCCACCCATGTGCACACACACACCCGTCACCCGCCTGCCTCTGTGTCCAATGTGGTGCCACTACTGGACTCTCAATGCATAATCCCCTCCTCATTCCCCTTCCAGTGTCAAAGAGTATAAAGAGCAACCTAAGGAAGTCTGCATGACTGTCACACAATCACAGGTGACGACAGAACTAACATCTTGGTCTCTGGCTCCTTCCCCTGGGCAATGGTGTTCCTCTCAAGGACGCCTCTCAGGTGAGCTTATCCTTCTTTTTGTTGGGAAAACACTGCTGAGAAAACTGAGAGGTTTAGTCGGTCCACTTCAGTGTGTATCCGGGAATCCCAGATTGTTTGCATTTGTAGCTCTCTGTGGTCCCCACTTACAGCCCTGCCTTACACTCTGGAGACATCCTTTGCAGATACTCTGTTTCTGCCTGTTCTATAGAAATAATAATGGAATGTGAAAAAATTGGAAGACTGACATTTGTTTTTAAGGCATTTACTAGCAGAAATAGGGAAGTATGTTTTGTGGGGAGGAGAATGAGAATGGGGGAACGTGGCCAAACAGCCAACTGCACTTTCCCCGGTTGCCTTATCATGCCAAGTCTCTCGCTTCCATGACTCCCGAATCTCTCCCATTTGACAAAAGAGAATGGTTATGGTTACAGCTGACATCAATGGCATTTTAAAAGGTAACTCTTTCCTCCCATGAAGCCATAGTCCTGCCATCAAAGCTCTGAAATGCAGTCAGAGGCATTCCAGCACCACAGGAGAGGCCGTTTATATACAAGCAAGCATGTCCACTAGCGGGAAGTGAGCAGAGCCTGAGCCATGCACCTGCCACATCATTGTGAAAAGGGTCGTCATGTGGACATGGGCAGAACCCCAGGGACCCAGGCCTCCCCAGAAGCATTCAACCTCAATGCTCACCTACCACAAACTCATGCCAGCATGCACCTTAGGCCTAACGCTGAGCTCCTGCCCTTCCTAGCAGATCTTCACCGTGACTTTGGTCTTCACTCAACAGAAAACACCATCTCATACAATGAGCACTTTATGCTTCAGGATTTACCAAAATCATTCTAGAGACTATAGTGCACTCATCTGAGAGATGATTTTAAGGGGAAAAAATTGCTCTCAAGCAGTTTAAGATTTTTGTCTAAAGATTTTTTTTGTCTAAAAAAATCTTTTAGAAAAATCAGGAAGAGGTAGGTACATTTTAAAAGAAGACCTGCTGTGGAAAAGACAATTGTGGAAAATTTAGAAAGTAGAGAAATAAAAGGTTCCTATAGCCCACACACATCTAAGCAGAAAAGGTACCAACCTGAGAAGTGCTTCTTTGTCCCTGGAATCAACCCAGAACAAGAGCACAGGTAGCAACTTGGTAGCCTAAACAGTGATTTAAGCTTGGCCTTTGCCAGGGTTATTTTTAACCCATTTATTTATTCGCTCATTCAGAGAGTATTTTAAGATGTCAAGGGGCTTGCAATGAATAAGGCTCTATAATCAACACATGAAAACTTTGATTTTAATCATTATCCATTTATTCAAAACAATAAATGAATAGTAGTTGTTAAACACAGACTACACACATTGACCTTTGCTAGGCACAATGCATAAAGATGAATCAGACACGCACACTGGTTTGCTAAATCTCCCAATTTAAAGGGGAAGCGGACGTGCAAACATACCACTGACAACGCACCATGGGTGCACCGTCACGGAGCTCTGTATAAAATGCAATGGGAAAACTCGTCTGTCCTCCCGACCCTTCCATCTGCACCATTTATTTTCACAACACATTTTCTCCTTCCGGTGATGATACTCTGATGTCTGAACAAGAAAGCTGATGACAGATCCACCATGCTTTTCCTGACACTCAGTTTTAATCAGGCACCCAGCAGGAGGGATCCCAGGGCAGCCATCCCCATGACTGGTTCAGGATGCAGTCTGGCCTCAGGGTCTCTCTGTGCCCCTGAGCCAACATTAGGGGGAATGTGAAGAAGCAGCAAATTGTGTGTGTTCTGTGTGCCACAGTCATCAGTGTTTTCTCAGGAGATCATTCACCCAGCTACTTTTTTCTTTGGGATGAGCCAAGAGAAAGGATCTTTGCATGTTAAATTAAAAGAAATTGGTGATGAAGGCACCGTGAACACTTTAGTAAAAGAATAATAGGCACCTTATGGGGCATTTGGTTTGTTTTGAGAATGAGAAAAAATGGAATAGTGTATTAAAAGGGTTCATTAGCCCAAGTCCATGACAAATGTTTAATCTCTCCTGGATGATGCTAGACTTTATGCAAAAGTAACCGAATAGACTTCTTCTATCACGGGCCCGGGCCAGGACAACTTTGGAGAGTGTAGTTAGTAGATTTATCTGTTCTTCACATTCTTCACTTCTCTACAGCTTGTCTTTGCTTCAGAGAATCCACCCTCTCAATCATCTATGAATTGACCAGATAATTGTTGAATGCTGATCCCAGTCCACAACGGGATGATTGCACTACTGAGTCATGAATTTCTCAGTACACAACCCTGAACAACGGACATCTCTAAGTGACACTACATTGCATCCTCTACTACATCAGTCCCTCAAACCAGAAATTCAAAATTGCCACACCCTATGCACTGACGCTCCAGAAGTTTCAGAGGCTCCAGTCATTGTCAGGATTTTACTTTCTCGAATTGACTTTTCATGCAATTGATTATATACTCAAAAGCTAAACTGAATATATCCATGCAAAATTTGTTGATAGAAAATACCAGAGACTAAATTTTGGGATTTTAAAGTATTTAAAATTTTGACATGCGTTCTTAGCTGTTCTTATCTCTTCTTAAACATCATGTTTCTGGAAGCCAGGACTCCTGTGTTAACTTCCTCACCATCTCTGAGAATGTTTACCATTGTGTTGGGCACAGAGAAAGTGCCGAATAAGTGCTCATTTATCATCTAATGGGACATTCAGGTATCTTCCACTTAGCAGTTTTGTACCTTAAAAGAAAATAGGATGGCTTGATATTGGAGATTTAAAGTAAGCAGCACTAAGAGGTAGCACCGGCATAGTTCTGATACACATAAGCAATATGGTAAAATAATAAGATTGTAGAGCATCCACACCTTCGCTACTTGTGTGTAAAACTGACCGGCAATAGTGTATTCAGAGTGAAACGCTTCAGAACTGTCCATCCACATTCATCACCATCACGCACACAACAAATAGAAAATATACCATTTTTGAGGTATTTCTTACAGGGGTACAAGTGAAACTCTCTAAGAGTAGAATCAGAATGTTTTAAAACTATAACTGAGAAAATGACATGAAGGCTGTGTTGATCAGTTTGATGGAAGTATTTCGGATTGCACGCGAAAACCCCACACTGTA
>CAUYQV010147393.1:0-15631 GCA_963574575.1 Galagoides demidoff
AATCCTATGCAATAGCTACCTCATGATCCCCTTGATAGGTTGCTCTGGACTGGTTGTTCTTGTTGCCAGGATATTTTGCTGTTGCTTCTTCATAAGTGTTTTCTTTTGTCTTTTTCCTTGCTCTAATTTTCCTTTCACTTCCTCTTGCTTTTTAAGTAACTGTGCCTCTGACCTAAGATTTTTTTTTTTTTTAAACAGAGCCTCAAGCTATCCTCCTGGGTAGAGTGCCATGGCATCACAGCTCATAGCAACCTCCAACTCCTGGGCTCAAGCGAGTCTCCTGCCTCAGCCTCCCAAGTAGCTGGGACCACAGGCACCCGCCACAATGCCTGGCCATTTTTTGGTTGCAGGCATCATTGTTGTTTGGCGGGCCCGGGTTGGGGATTCGAATCTGCCACCTTAGGTGCATGTGGCTGGTGCCCTAGCTGCTTGAGCCACAGGCGCCGAGCCCTGACCTAAGATACTGATGTGTCATATTGGCACAGGAATAAAAGGATGAAAATACTGAAGAACAAGAAGGGAAAAATGTAAAAAAAGAAAAATGAAAAAAGAAAAAGGGAAGGAGGTGAGTAAAAAGGAAGACTGAAAAAAATAAGACAGGTACAGATAGAGGGAGAGAGGAGTAATAAAGACATATATTAGGGTACTTTGTCCCACACCTTAAACACTCCCAACCTCTGGGGTTGCTGGGCTGGGTGGTTCCCTTGAGGTCAGCAGCTCTTTGCTAGCCTGAGCTGACACAGTACTCCACCACCACCAAATAGAGAAGAAAAACAAAAATACTACAAATCAAACTAAACTAACCAAACAAAAAACCTTACAGGATAAAATTAGGGGGGAAAACATAGAACAGGAGTGGTAAAACTAGCAAAAGTGAAGCTCCTATTATTAAAAAAGGCAACAATGAAAAATTAAATCTACACTCTAAAAATGAAGGAAAAAAGGCAAAGAGAAATCTAGGGGGAAATCATTGAAATAAAGAAAAAAGAAAGGAAACAACAACAACAACAACAAACAAAACTATATATATATATATATGTTTCTTGCTGAATATTGCCTGGTCAACACATGGTCCTCTGGGGTATGAGATGCTAATTACAATGCTGATAGAGCTGTATGATGGAGACTGGAAGCCTCTGATGACTTCTTTGCCTTCAAACCCCTCAGGGTTGAAAGCCTGAATCTCTCCTTGGCCAACTTAAAAGTCACTTTAATCCATGGCCCTTTGGCTAAGCAGAGGCTTTCCTAGAAAAGCATTTGTCACTAGGATTCCTCCTGAAGTGGCTACACCTTAACAGGTGCACCAAAAGTGGCCTTGCTCTGGGACCCTGAGCACACAGCTAATAGGCTAGCTCTCCCACAATGGCTATGCTCACAGCCAAAGAATGTAAGCTATGTTCTGGCCTAGCGGCTCAGTCCTGGTCTCCAGACACCACTCAGAGTCACTTGCACACTGTCCCATGGTCTCCCAAGGTAACTCAACCAAGTGCCTAAGTCCGAAAACAAAACAAAACAAAACAAAACAAAACAAAACACACACAGGTAAGGCCTTCCCTATCTGCAGTTTCACTGCTGTTGTAGCTACAGCCACAGCAGCCACCAGGGCCTCAGACTGAGTGTAACTACTTGTCACTTCACTGCTTTTGTCCTCTTCCTGTGGTCCTGAAGTCCCCTGCTGCCTCCCTCCATCGTCAGATAATTTTCTGGGCAGATCCCACAAGCCGGAGGTGCCTGCAGTCTTCTCACCCCAATCTCACCACTCCTGGTCGCAAAGAAGCTGTTACTCGGCCACCATCTTGCTCTGCCTCACCCCCAGTTGTTACCTTGATGCCAAACCCAGGAAATGATCAAAAAGAAAATCGAAAACTACAGATCAATATCCCTTATGAACATAGATGGAAAAAGTCCTCAAAAAAATTAGCAAACTGGATCCAACAGCATATTCAAAATTAATTTACCATGCTAAATGGAGATCATTCCAGTGATTCAAAGATGGTTCAAATCAATAAGTGTAATTCACCCCATAGACATAATTAAAAACATAAACCACTTGGTCATTTCAATAGATAGAAGAAAAGTACCTGATAAAATCCAGCACATTTCATGGTTAAAAAAAAAAAAAACCCTTCTATAACTAGGCCCTAAAGGAACATAACTCAAAGTGATAAAAGTCACATATGACCAGCCCACAGTTAACATCATACTGTATGGGAAAAAGTTGAAAACAATCCAACTAAAAACCTTAATAGGAGGAGGATGAACACTTTTACTGCTTTTATTTAATGTAATACTAAAAGTCATAAGTAAACCTACCAGGCAAAATAAAGAAATGAAGTGCAACTAAATAGATAAAAGGAAGTTAAACTATCTCTCTTCACTGATGATATGATCTTATAGCTAGCAAATCTGAAAGTCTCTCCCAAAAGATTCCTCAATTGACAAATAAAGTCATTATAGTCTCAGGTAACAAAATTAATGTATGCAAATCAGTAGCACTTTATACACTAATAATAGCCAAGCTGAAGATTAAATTAATAACTCAAAATTATTTATAATAGTTATAAAAAATAATAAAATACCTACAAATATATATAACTAAATGAAAAATCTCTACATAGAGAACTACAAAACACTGATAAAGGAAATCCCAGATGACACATAAAAATTAACAAAAAAAAATCTCATGTCATCAACTGAAAGAATTTATACTGTTGAAATGTTTATACTGCCCAAAGTGATTTGTAGATTCAATGCAATTTCCATCAAAATATCAACAGGTAGGAAAAATAATACTGAATTGTATATTGAATCAAAAAAAAGCCTAAATACCTAAACTAACTCTAAGCACAAAGAAAAATTGCCCAACTTTGAATTATACTACAAGGTTGTTGTAACCAAGACAGCATGGTACTGGTATAAAAGTAAACTCACAGACAAATGGAATGGCATAGAAACTCCAGAAATAAAACCATCTACCTAGAGGCAACCCATATTTGATGAAATAGAAAAAAAATATATAGTGGGTAAATCATGCTCTATTTAATAAATGGTACTGGAAAAATGGAAAGCCACATGGAGAAGAATGAAACTGGATCCCTACTTCTTACCCTACATGAAAATTAATGAAAGATAGATTAAAGAGTTAAATGTATGACTTGTTATTATTTTAATTATTTTGTTGTGCCATGAACTGTGCCCATATAAAATGGCAAATTTAATCCATAAATGTGTGCGTTCTGATGCTTCACCTACTTGCTATTCCCCATCTCTCATTCCCTCCTTGAGCCTCTACTCCTTGAGATACAATATTGAAATTAAGCCAGTTAATAACCCTATAATGGCTTCCAAGTTTTTAAAGTGAAAGAAAGAGTTCTGCATGTCTCACCTTAATTAAGAAGGTAAAAATGATTAGACTTAGTGAGATGGACATGTCAAAAGCTGAGGCTATGGTGAATAGTTAGAAAAAATATTAAAGCAAAAAAGGTTCTTGAATGAAAATTAAATGTGCTACTTTAGTGAACACCTAAAGAATAAGACAGTGGGATAGCCTTATTTCTACTATGGAAAAAAAAATCAAGAGGCCTGAACAGAATATTAAATCAGCCACAACATTGCCTTAGTTTGAAGCCTAATCCAGAGCAAGATCCCAATTCTCTTCACAGATATGAAGTCTGAGCACGGTGTATAAATATTCCATCTCCATAACATACATGTGCAAGGTAAAGTAGAAATTGCTGATACAGAAAGTTTCAATGACTTATCCATAAAATCTAGCTGCTATAATTTATAAAGGTCACTACATTAAAAAATAATCTTTCAATGTTGAAGAACCTACCTTTATTTGGGAGAAGATGCTGTCTAGGTTTTGCATGGGTAGAGAAGAGTTGCCATTGCCTGACTTCAAAGCTTCAAAGGACAGACTGACTTGACTCTCTTCTTAAGGACTAATGAAGCTGGCTACTTTAAGTGAAAGCCACTGTTCATTGATCATTCCAAAAATCATAAGACCCTTAAGAATTATGCTAATTCTACTATGCCTATAGAATTATTTATAAATGGAGCAACAAAGCCTAGCTGGTAGTACATCCATTTAAAATATTGTTTATTGAATATTTTTAAGCTTAGTATTGAAAGCTACTAAGGTAAAAAACATTCCTTTTGAAATATTCCTGCCAATCAACAATGCACCTAGTCACCCAAGAACCCTGATGGAAGTGTAAAATATATAATGTCTTTTTTGTGCCTGATAATTCAACATCCATTCTGAAGCCCATGGATCAAAGAGTATTCTTTTTAAATTTCAGATTACTATGAGGCTCCAAATGTTTAGGTTACATTGTTTTCATTTCTAAGGTAAAGTTCAAGTTGTAGTTGAGCCCTTCATCAAGAGGTGTGCTAAATAAACTTACATTGGGCACATTAGATGGGATCTCACCAATCACACTCCCTTCTCCTTCTTCCCCTCTCCCTTCCCTCTCTTCAATCTCACTAGACTATACATGTGTTTTTCTTTCATGTGGGCATGAAGTTGTTTATATATTGGTTTCATATTAGCATTGAGTACATTAGATTTTTTGCCCTTTCTTGTGATATTTCACTAAGAAGATGGTTTCAACTCCATCTGGGTGAACACAAAAGATTTACAGTCTCCATCCTTTTTTATAGCTGGATAGCACTCCGTGGTATACATATAGATAGATTAGGAAGTAATTATGACTTTCAAGTATTATTATTTAAGACATAAATTTTATAAAACACTATACCTGCCTTAGATTATAACTCTTCTTATGGATCTGGACAAAATACATTGAAAATTTTATGGAAAAGTTGTACCATTCTAGATGCCATTAGGAACCTTCATGATTCATGGGAACAAATCAAATCATGACCAATAGGAAGAGTTTGGAAGTAGTTGCTACCTCCCCTCATTAATGACTTTGAGGGGTTTGAGATTTTAATGGAGGAAGTCACTACAGATGTGGTGCAAATAACAAGAGAATGAAAACTACATGTGGAGCCTACAGATGTGAATTACTGCAATCTCATAAAGAACTTGAATGAATAATTTGCTTCTTCCAGATAAAGTGATTTTCTTAAAAGAAATCTATTTCTGATGTAGGTGCTTTAAACATTATTGAAATGATAGGAATGTCACAACCTAATTATAACCTTAGAATATGGGAAGGGGGTGGGAGGGTGATTGGTGGGGTCACCTCTATGGTTTATCTTACAAGGGTACAGGTGAATCTTTCTAAAAGCAGAGTATGAAGGTTTTAACTCAGTAACTAGGAAAATGACATGAAGGTTATGTTGACCACTTTAATGAGAGTATTTCAAAATGTATATGAAAACAGCACACTGTACCCCATGATTGCATTAATGTACACAGTTATGCTATAAGAAATAAAATAAAAAAACATTATTGAAATGACAACAAAGCATTTAGAGGAGGGGTGTCAAACCTTTTGTCTTCTCTGGGCCACAATGGAAGAAGAAGAGTTGTCTTGGGCCAAACATTAAATAAACAAACAATAACAAAACCTTATAAGCAAAACAAAAATATCCATGCACAATTTTTGTGATATCTACCAATACAGGTAAGCAAAAAATTCCTCACATGATAATCCTAATAATGGAATGACCCATTCAGAGAGTTCTTTAAAATCATCAAGCAGGTGCAAAGTTTGCATCACTCCTATAGAAAATGTACTTATCTAAGTAATAAAACTTTTAAAATATTTTTTATTACACCACAGCTTGTTAATCCATCCCTTGGTTGATGAGCATTTAGGCTATTTTGCACATTTTGGCAATGGTAAATTAAGCTGCAATAAATAGTCTAGTGCAAGTGTCCTTATGGTAAAAGGATTTGTTCCTTCTGAGTAGATGCCTAAGAATGGGATTGCAGGGTCCATGGAATACTCTTCAGCCACTAAAAAAGATGGAGACTTTACATCTTTTGTATTAACTTGGATGAAAGTGGGACATATTATTCTTAGTAAAGCATCACAAGAATGGAGAACCAAGAATCCTATGTACTCAATTCTGCTATGAGGACAATTAATGACCTAGTACCTGGTGGGGGGCGGGGGATAGGGAGAGCATAGAGAAGGAAGGAGGGAGCGGGTGGGATTCACAGTGCATGGTACACCTTTTAGGGTTGGGACACAATTATAATAGCGTCTTTTTTTTCTAATAAATGCAATCAATGTAACCTGGTTTTTTGTACCGTCAATGAATCCTCAATAATAACAATATATAATAAATATTTTAATTACAAAAGTAAAAGTGGGCAATGTAAAGGTATTGGGATATTTGACATATTTTAGAAACTGATGCATCAACATCTATTTTGATGAAAGTAGTTGCAATTCTCAATGAGTTCTCAGTTCTCAAGCTGTTCGTCATATATTTTGGTTCTAATTTTACTTTTTTAATTCTTTATTAAATCATAACTGTACATTAATGCATTTATAGGGTACAATGTGCTGAATTTATATACAATGTAGAATGCTTACTAATTAACATAACTATCTCCTTGCTTATTTGTTGTGGCAACAAAATTCATACTCTGTTCTTAATAGTATAGAAGTGTATCATTGCATTATGTACATTAGGTTGAATCCACCCCCAAACCCTCCCTCTTCCTGGCCTTTCTCCTCCCCTCTCCTTTCTTTCCTCTTCCCTACTTCTTCTGGGCTATAGTTATATTTTACCATTCCTATGAATATTTTGGTAATTATATGCTGATTTAACAGTAGTATTGAATAAATTGGACACTTTCTTTTTCCATACTTGAGATACTTTACTAAAAAGAATATGTTCCAGCTCCATCTAGAAAAACATAAAAGATTTGAAGTCTCCATCTTTTTTTATGGCTGCACAGTATTCCATGGTGCATATATACCACAATTTGTTAATCCATTCATCCATCAGTGGGGATTTGGGTTGCTTCCATGACTTGGCAATTATGAATTGGACTGCAGTAAGCATTCTGGTGCAAATGTCTTTGTTGTAAAATGATTTTTGATAATCTGGGTAAATACCTCGTACAGGGATCAAATGGTAGGTACACTTTTAGTTCTTTGAGTATTCTCCAAACTTCTTTCCAAAAATGTTGCATTAGCTTGCATCCTCACCCATAAGGTAGAAATGTTCCCTTCTCTCCACATCCACACCAACATGTGTCATTTTGGGATTTTGTTATGTGGGCTAATCTTACGGGAGTTATATGATATCTCAAAGTGGTTTTGATTTGCATTTCTCTGATGATTAAAGATAGTGAGCATTTTTTCATGTGTTTGTAAGCCATTCGCCTGTCTTCTTCAGAGAAGTTACTGTTCAAGTCTCTACCCCCAATATAAAAGGTTTTTTTTTTTAATTTCTTATTGGTTAGTTTGAGCTCTCTGTGGATTCTAGTTATCAGACCTTTGTCAGAAGCATAGACTGCAAATATCCTTTCCCATTCTGAAGGCTGTCTGTTTGTTTTATCTACTGTGCTCCTTGGGTGTGTAGAAGCTTTTTAGTTTGATCAGAACCCAGAAATATAATTTTGCTATTGCTTCAATTGCTTGGGGAGGGGGTCTTCTTCACAAAAAAATTCTCCCAGGCCAGTTTGTTCAAGCATTTTCCCTGCACTATCTTCTAATATTTTTATAGTTTCATGTCTTAAGTTTAAATATTTTATCCAGTGAGAATAAATCTTTGTTAATGATGAGAGATGGGGGTCCAGTTTCATTCTTCTACAAGTTGCCAGACAGTTCACCTAGCACCATTTGTTAAATAGAGAATCTTTCCTCCATTGCATTTTTTTGCTAGGGAATCTTTCCCCCATTGAATTTTTTTGATCAAATGACTGTAAGTGGCTGGGTTTATCTCTTGGTTCTCTATCCTGTTCCATATATCTATCTCTCTATCCTTGTGCCAGTACAAGCTGTTTTGATCACTATAGATTTATAATATAGCCTGAAGTCTGGTAACATGATACCTCCTGATCTGTTTTTATTTCTGAGTAGTGTATTTGTTATTCCAGGTTTTTTCTTATTCCATATGAAACAAATCATTATTTTTTAAAGCTCTTTAAAATATGATTATGGTACCTTAATAGGGACTGCATTAAATCTGTAGATTGCTTTGTGTAGTATAGACATTTTAACAATGTTGCTTCTTCCCAACCATGAGTGTGTTCTATTCTTCCATTTGTTAACATCTTCAGCTATTTCTTTTCTCAGAGTTTCATAATTCTATTTATAGAGATCTTTCACGTCCTTTGTTAGATAAATTCCCAGATATTTCATCTTCTTCAGTATTACTGTAAAAGAAATAGTCCTTGACTATATTTTCAGCTTGACTATTGTTGGCATATACAAAAGCTATTGATTGGTAAGTATTGATCTTGTATCCCAAGATGCTGCTGTATTCCTTGATCACTTCTAAAAGTTTTGTAGTTGAGTCCCTAGGGTTTTCCCGGTATAAGATCATATCATCTGCAAAGAGTGAGAGTTTGATCTCTTCTGATCCCATTTGAATACCTTTAAGCTTCATTTCTTACCTAATTGCAATGGCTAGAACTCCATTACTATGTTGAATAGCATTGGAGGCAATGGACATCCTTGCCTAGTTCCAGATCTGAGTGAAAATGTTTACAATTGTACTCCATTCAGTATGATATTGGCTGTGAGTTTGCTATATATGACCTCTATCAGTTTCAAAAATGACACCTCTAAGCTTATTTTTTTGAGAATTCTGATCAGGAAAGTGTGCTAGATATTATCAAAAGCTTTTTCTGCATCAATTGAGAGAACCATGGGTCTTTGTTATTCCTTTTATTTATGTGATGTATTGAATTTATGGATTTATGTATGTTGAACCAGCCTTGTAACCCTGGAATAAAACCAACTTGATCAAGTTGTATAATTGTTTTGATGTGTTGTTGAATTTGGTTTGCTTGAATATTTTTGCATCAATACTCATTAATGATATTGGTCTATATTGGGTGTTTTCTTGGTTTGGGGATCAGAGTGATATTTACTTCAGAGAATGTGTTGGGGAATATTCCTTCTTTTTCTATGCTTTGGAAAAGGTTATGTAATATAGGTACTAGTTCCTCTTTGAGGGGTTGTTAGAATTCTTATGTGAAGCCACATGATCCCAGACTTTTCTTTTGGGGGAGATTTTGTATTGTTGATGCTATTTCAGTGCTTGATATGGGTCTATTCAGTTTTAAACTTAATGTTTGTCATTCTTAAAAATAGTTGCTCATAAACGTAGGTGCTGCCAAAAGGTGATAGCATGAGTAAGGCATGATTGTAAAGTATAGGTTATTTGTCTCTGGGAAGATAGAACCTATAGAAGTCTAGTGAGGATAGATCAAACTTTTTCTTAAATTGAATGTTAGATTGCAGCTCTATGAATTCCATTTGTAAATTGACAGACAACATATTTATGTTGACTGAAAATTAAGTCATGTATGTACCAAAATATATTGATTATTTTCCCAGAAATCTTGAAAACTGTTTTCAAATTCTTGTGTCAAATCAAAAAGCAAGACTGCATATCTTTCACTGTTCACAGGCCTATGTTTAGCCAATGTATCAAAATTCATAAAATTATGTGCTTTCCATAAAAAATTAAAAATTAAAAAAATAAGGAAACCTCTTGAGAGTGAGAAACAGTTATAAGGGGGACTTTATCTAACAGATGCAATCATTGTAACCTAATTCTTTGTACCCTAAATGAACCTGAAAAAATAAAAAACATTAGCCAGAAAAAAAAAATGTTCGCTTAATTTTACCTAGCCATAATTTCAGTTTCATTTGGAATAGTGTTACAGATTGAAACACTATATTGATATATTGGTTTTTACATTGAAAATGCATGTTTAACTCATTTAAATGAGTGATTAAATCCACTGAAAATGCTAAATCTGTAAGTCAGTTTACATTATCAAATGCTGGCACAAATTTGGTTTTTGATACCATAACGACTGGGTAGCATATCACAAATCATAGAATCTTTTCAACATTTGACTTCAACTTAGCCATCTTACCTCCAAAAAGTAAATGATGTAGCCATAGTCAGATCAATACTTTTAAGAAACTCCTGGAATTGGCAATGATTCAATACCTTGGCCCTTATGAAATTGACAGTCTCGGTGGTGATTTGCATGACATTATCCATTTTTAAAGCTTCTGCACATAATGTTTTTTCCTTTGAGCTGCACTTCCTTCCATTAGTGCCACTCAGTCACAAACTGCTTTTTATTATAATACTAATGGCACCAAAAGACAGGGGGGAAAAAGCAGAATATTATGTAAGTTTCCTTAAAAAGACCTTGATTACCTCTTAAATTTCAACTTTCCTGGGGATAAAAAATAAGGCTTGCACAATACTTAATGAGCAAGACATCTTTTGACACACCTGTATAACATGACTTCAATTTGTTTTTTATTTATTTTGATTGCTTATTTTTTTGTGGGTTTTTTGTTTGTTTGTCTGTTTATTTATTTATTTTTGCTGTACAATGTTACTGAATAGCTTATAAAACTAGATATCAACCTTATGTAATGTAAATGATAGGGCTACCACTTGTCAAAAGTTTTAAACATGTAAACTGGAACTGGTACTGATTATTCATCATTTTTATTGTTTTCTATTTCATCTCCCTCCATGAAGTGAGTCTAGCTCCTAACCCTGTGCTACTTCTGTCTTCTAAAAGGAAAGACTCTACTGTCTTATAAAGGCTCCCCTCAGTATCACTGCCTTTGAGGGTCTCTCTGTCTTTAAAGGGGTCTCATTTGGCCTTGTCTGCAGCCTTTCTTTCACTGGAGCCCACAGAATTTTGACATCTGCTAATCCTGTGCATCCTGGCAACATCAATCCTCTCAGTCCTAGAGGTAGAAACATGAATGGATAAAAAGGCCAGGTCATGATGGACAGGAAGAAAAAAGTTGAAACTAGCATTGGGATTCGAACCCGCCACCTCAGGTGTATGTGGCTGGTGCCCTAGCCCATTGAGCCACAGGCGCCGAGCCAAACTTTAACCTTCTTAAACAAAACAATTTTTATCCCAGCATCTTGTACTCCACTAAATTGAGTTTCATTTGTGATGGAGAAATCAAGTATTTTAGTAAAATTTAAATATTGAAGAAATTTGCCCTAACTAGACAAGCTGTACAGAAAGTACTCAGACCCATTTTTCATAATGACCAGAACAAAGTACACCACAGTCAAAGTAAACACATCCAGAAATTATAGAACAAAGGCTAGCTTCCACAATAGTGAAAGGGATAAAAATAAGCTCTGGAACTCTGAAAAACAAGATGAAAAAAAAAATCCACCATGCCCATCAATTCTTTCAATAAATATGAATGGCTTGAATTGTCCTCTCCAGTGGCACAGGCTGGCTCACTGGATACAAAAGTTTGGAGTATATTTCTGCTGTCTCAAAGTAACACACCTAACATCAAAAGATAAAATAAGACTCATGGTAAAGGGATAGAAAACAATAATCTAGTTAAATAGAAATCAGAAAAAAAAGGAATTGCAATATTATTTGCAGATATAATTTGATTTATATCACCAAAAATAAGGAATGATAAGTATGGACACTACCTATTTGTTAAAGGAAGCACACATGATGAGATTTCAATAATTAACATTGACATACCCTACCTGAATGCTCCTCCATTTATAAAACAAATCCTAAATTATCTGAACAATATCAATACCCCTTTGACAGTACTGGACAGATCTTCCAAGAAAAAATAAAACAAAGAAATAATGGACTTAAACATGACGCTAGAACAAATGGACTTAACAGACATGTACAAAATAATTCTTCCTAACAAAACTAAATACACATTCTTCACATCAGCCCACATATCATCCTCCAAAATTTATCATGTCTTAGGATACAGTCTAACATCAACAAATTCAAAACTATAGAAATTTCGTGTATCTTCTTGGACTACCATGGAATAAAAGTTGCACTCAAGAGCAATAGAAATATTTATACTATAATAAAGTGATGAAAACTAAATAACCTTATGCTGAATGAGAGATGACTCAATGACAAGGTCAAAAATGAGAGCATTAGATTTCTGGAGAAAAATGATAACGAAGCTCCAAACTATCAAAACCTTTGGGATACTGCAAAGGTAGTTCTAAAAAGGAAATTTATAGCATTAGGTACCTTCATCAAGAAAACTGCAAGAGTCAAAGTCAACAATCTACTGAGCCATCTCAAGCAACTGGAAAAGAAAGAACAATCCAAATCCTAATTCAGCAGTAGGAAAGAAATAATCAAAATTAGAGCCAAATTAAATGAAATTGAAAGCAAAAGAATCACTTGGAAGATGAGCAAAACAAATAGTTGGTTCTTTGAAAAAATAAATAAAATTTAAAAACTTTTGGCCAGACTAACTACCAACATAAAATATCTCTAAAAACTTCAGTCAGAAACTATAAAGGGTAAATAACAACAGATACCACAGAAATTCAAAAAAATGATTACTACAAAAAAAAAAAAAAAACTCTATTCCAAAAAATATGAAAACGTAGAGGGAATTCTTAAATTCAACCAGAAAGTATTAGAAATCATGAATATACTTATATTAATCACTGAAGCAACATCAAGTACTCAAAATATTCCAAAAAATAAAAACCTTAGACCAGATGGTTTCACATCAGAATTCTACCAAACCTGAACTGTAGTAGTTACTATATTGCATAATATATTCCAAAACATAGAGAGCAATGGAATTCTCTCCAATATATTCTATGAAACAAATATTACCCTGGTTCCCAAATCAGGAAAGAATCTGACAAAAACATAAACTATAGATCAATATCATTAATAAATATCAATGCAGATTCAAAGAGGCTTTTGTGGAGCAAGATGGCAGCTGACTAACAGCTTCCCTGCAACTGGGAACAGTGATACTTGGGACAGAAGACTCCAGGCATCTCTGGCTGGTAAGATCTATCGAGAAAATTCCCTTTGGGGACACAGGGAATTGGCGAGAGACTTCAGGACCCCATGAGGAGGACAAAAGCAGTTAAGAACTGGACTCATCGAAACCCTAGTCCAGAGGTACAGTAACTTAAAGAGCAAGAGGAAGTGAAAGGAAAATCAGGGCAAGGAAACAGACAAAAGAAATCACTCATGAGGAAGAATCAGCAGAAAAATCCTGGTAACATGAACAATAAATCCAGAGCAACCCCCTCCCCAAGGGACCAGGAGATAGCTACTGCAGAGGATTCCACCTATAAAGAAATGATAGAAATGATCAAAAGGGAATATAGAATACAGATGATGATGATGATGAAAACAATGAAGGAAATATTGGAAACAATGAAGGAAACTGCTGCTAAAGTGGAAAATAACCAAAATGAAATCCAAAAACGGAATCAAATTAGAGATGAATGACATGAAGAATATAGAAAGGATATAGCGGAGCTGAAGGAATTGAAGCAGTCAATTAGGAAAGTTAAAGATGCAATACAAAGTATCAACAACAGATTAGACCATGCAGAAGAAAGAATCTCAGAGGTAGAAGACAAAGGTCTAGAGATCATTCAGATAGTTAAAGAAGAAAAAAGAAGAGTCAGAAAGCAAAATGTTCACTGACAATATTGTGAGACTCTATGAACCATTCTAACATATGAGTTATAGGTATCCTACAAGGTGAAGAAGAATGCCCCAGGAGAATGGAAGCCATACTAGAGAATATTATAAATGAAAATTTCCCAAATATCACCAAAGATTCTGACACACTCCTTTCACATGGATATGGGACCTTGGGTTGCCTTAACTCTAACAGAGAGTCTCCAAGATACATTGTGATAAACCTGTCCAAAATTAAGACAAAAGAAAAGATTCTGCAAGCTGACAGGAGTAAGAGCCAGTTGACCTATAGGGGCCAATCTATCAGGGTGACTACAGACTTCTCTAATGAAACGTTTTAAGCAAGAAGACAATGCTCATCTACTTTTAATCTACTTAAACAGAACAATTTCCAGCCCATAATTCTATATCTTGCTAAGCTAAGCTTTAAAATTGACAGAGAAATCAAATCATTTACTAATATACAAGCACTGAGGAAATTCACCAAAACAAGACCAGCTCTATGGGTAATAGTTCAACCTGTTCTGTACACTGACCATCACAATAGACCAACAGCAGAGTAAGAACTCAGAAATTAAGGGACAGAACCTAACTTCCAGAATTATGGAAAAGATAAAACTAAGCAATGGACTCTCACAAAATAAAATGAATAGAACACTACCACACTTATCAATTACCTCAATAAATGTTAATGGCTTGAATTCCCCACTGAAGAGACATAGATTGGCTGACTGGATGAAAAAACTCAAGCTATCCATTTGCTGTCTGCAGGAAACACACCTAGCTTCAAAAGACAAACTAAAACTCTAAGTTAAGGGTTGGAAGACAATTTTTGAAGCAAATGGAATTCAAAACAAAAGAGGAGTTGTAATCTTATTCTCAGATACATGTGGATTTAAAGCTACTAAATTCAAAAAAGACAAAGATGGTCACTTTATATTGGTCAAGGGAAAAATACAACAAGAAGATGTTTCAATTCTAAATATTATATACCCAAAATAAATGCTCCCAGATTCTTGAAACAGATCTTACTCAGTCTGAGAAATATGATATCCTATAATACCATAATAACCAGGGACTTTAAAACTCCTCTTATAGAGCTAGACAGATCCCTGAACAGAAATCAAACAAAGATATAAGGGACTTAAATGAGATCCTAGAACAACTGTGCTTGATAGACATATATAGAACACTCCATTCCAAAGATAAAGAATATACATTCTTCTCATCGCCCTGTGGAACATTCTCCAAAATTGATCATACCCTAGGACACAAAACAAACCTCAACAGAATCAAAAGAATTGAAATATTACCTCATATCTTCTCAGACCACAAGGCTCTAAAGATGGAACTCAACTCCAACAAAAATGTTCAACCCCACACAAAGGCATGGAAATTAAACAACCTTCTGTTGAATGACAGCTGGGTGCAGGAACAAATAAAAGAGGAGATCTTTAACTTCTGAGCATAACAACGATGAAGACACAAGGTACCAAAAACCTGTGGGATACTGCAAAAGCAGTTTTGAGAGGAAAATTTGTTGCTTTAAATGTCTATGTTCAAAAAACAGAAAGAAAGTGCATTAACAAACTCATAAGCCATCTTATAGAATTGGAAAAAGAAGAACAATATAAGCCTAAACTCAACAAAAGAAAAGAAATATACAAAATTAAATCAGAGATCAAAGAAATTAAAAACAAAAGAATCATTCAGAAAATTAATGAAGCGAGGAGTTGGTTTATTGAAAAAATAAATAAAATAGATAAACCTTTTCCAAGACTAACTTGAAATAAAAAAGTAAAATGTCTAATAACCTCAATCAGAAAGGATGAAGTGGAAATAACAACTGAGGCCACAGAGATTCAAGAGATCATCTCTGAATACTACCAGAAACTCTATGGCCAGAAATTCGACAATGTGAAGGAAGAAATGGATCAATATTTGCAATCACAGCCTATCCCTAGACTTAGTCAGGAAGAAATAGAGATCCAGAACAGAACAATT
>CAUYQV010147394.1:0-18328 GCA_963574575.1 Galagoides demidoff
GGAATGCAAGCTAATAAGACCTTTTTTGGAAAGAAGTTTGGAGAACACTCAAGGAATTAAAAGTTGACATACTGTTTGATCCTGCAATTCCTCTACTAGGTATATACCCAAATGATCAAAAATCATTTTACAACAAAGACACTTGCACCAGAAAGTTTATTATAGCCCAATTCATATAATGTAAGCAGTAATGTAAGCAGACTAAGTGCCTATCAACTCATGAATGGATTAACAAATTGTGTTATATGTATACCATGGAATACTATGCAGCCATCAAGATGGGGATTTTACAGCTTTTATGTTTACCTGGATGGAGCTAGAACATATTCTTCTTAATAAAGTAACTCAAGAATGGAAGAAAAAGTATCCAGTGTACTCAATACTACTATGAAATCAACATATAATCCCCTCCACAGTCATACAAATGATAAAACAGAACTATAGTCCAGAAAGAAAGAGGAAATAGGAGAGAGAGGAGAGGGGAGAGGGGAGCGGGGAGTCCAGGAGGAAGGAGGGTATTTGGTGGAAACTCACCTAAGGTGAATAATACAATGGTACATTTCAATATTATTAGAAATAGCCCACAAATGTCTTACCAGAACAAAAGCAAGCGAGGTGATGGTTATATTAATCAGATGGATGTGAACATCCCACACTGTGTATCAGTTCAGCACATTGTACCCCATAAATGCACTTATGTACAGTCATGATTCAATAAAAAATTTAAAATTGAATAGTAACTCATATTTTATGTACATGTGTATTTGAAATATATCTCTATTTTTCAATAGAGAAAAGTTATGAGCAACATGTATAGTTTCTTGACCAACATTCAACTGAAAATAAAAAAGAACACACATTCTTTTAAGCTTCTGAGGTTTTATGAATGTAATTTACCATGAATGCATGCCGTTCAAAATATTGGAATCTAGAACTACATAGGGAAAATGGGAAATTATAGCTAATTGTAACTTTATTTACAAAATGTTCATGAAAATATTTTACAAAATATTCTCTATATGTTTGCAACCTCTTTGTAAAATACTGTCATGAATATTTTGTAATTAAAGGTACCTTTATTTACACGGTGATTTTAGAGGATGATTTTTGGACACCCTGCAGTATCAATTTTAACGAAAAGATTAGGTATTTGGAAATTTTCCTTAGTCGATTATATTCCATGTAGTACAAAAAGTAGATGCATAAGATATTAGAAAAAATGTATTTATTGTCCTACCTGGAAGAAAAAAAGGAAGATGTTTTCTAGACATCCTCTTACTGTAACTTGAGTTACCTTTCTGAAAGTTCAACTGTTACCTTTCTGAAGAAGTCAAATAGTGAATATTACCTAGAAGGCAAAGATTTCTTTTGTTTACTATTATATTTTTGAATATAGAGTATGCCTGGCCTACAACAAAAATTGTGTTGTTTGTTTAATTAAATAATATGGAATAAATATGTGAAGTGACTGTTTACATTAGACTACAAATTTCATAAGATAAAGCTCTGTAATTTGCATTGTGCTTTGGCCTACATTGGGTTGTATGTAATAATCATCAGTATTATAAACAAATGAACGTTCAAATAACAAAATAGCCATGATAAAACAACTTAACAACTTTGTGCTAATAGCTAAGAAGTGAGAGGAGATTGTAATAAAGATGCATGAAAATTGGATATGTTTTTCTTTAATAAATGGAAAATCTATAGAAATATTAGATTCAGCATAGCTTTATTTATAATTAATGAAATATGTTCATTCCATAAGTGTTAAATAATTGCTTTTAAAATATTATAATGTTAATTTCTTAGGGATTTTTTGTATTGTTTCTTTGATAAATTCAGGTAGAGTATGTTTTCTAACAATGTATAATTTTTGACATACTTCTCTAGAAATAATGACTTTAAAATGTATTGTGGTTAAACCACTCTTCCCCTGCGGACATTGCCTACTGTTTATCTGGAATGTTTTATAAATTCTGTGTATTACAATGTATCAAGTGCCTTTTGTCCTCTTTTCAAAATGTTCCTTCTAGACTCTAGGATATAAAATTATTGCAATCTTAAATTAAGCATCATTTAAATAATATAGGCCTTCTATTGTATGTTCTCCAAGAATGTTATTTTCCCATAACTTTGATGATTTCATCTTATGGTTAGGCAATTCATAAGGTATTGTTTTGAGTGGAGAGTGGATACTTATTTGTATGTATTTAGTACAGCAAAATTTCTCCAAGGATAGCTCCAGGGTGCCTTCTAAATTTAAAATTAGAAACATAACTCAGAAAGTCAGCACATTTATCAGACTGCTTTTTTTTTGTACGTGTATATTTGAAATATATCTCTATATATACATGTGTATGTGTGAGTGTGTGTACCTACTCGCACAATTTGCTGCTTTTATTATTTTCTGTTTCTGTAGTATTAAGCTGTAGACAACGTAACACTGAAGAATTTTACCTGTCCCGAAAACACGTCACACACATTACATGTGGACAATTCAGTGTGTCACTTATGTCAAATTTTTTTTCTGGTATTATTTCGGTCAAAAAATTAATGAAAATTTGTCCAGGGGGATCAGAAGCTATTTCTGTTGTTTATTAAAAATAATTTTTACAAGTATACTGTTTATTGCCGTGTAATAAATTTTCCTATAACTTAATGGGTTTAAACAGTAAACATGATTTATCCTTCATGATTTTGGTTCAGGAATTCCAACAGGGCACGGCAGGCCGAATTTTTCTCTGCTCTGTAGTGTTTAAGCCTCTCCTAGAAGACAAAACTATCTCACTCACATTCTTGGTGCTTGTCCCTTTGCCAACCGAGGGCCTTGATGGGACTGGTGAGGACAGAACATTCACTGGGCCTTGGCTTCCTTCCAGGATGCCGCTGGATCCCAGCAGCAAGTGTCTTGGGAGGAGCAGAAAGAAGGCTTGTACCTTTTACGGATCTATTCTTGAAAGCCATATGGTGTCACTTCCATCACATTCTTTGAGTCAATGTAATCACAAGATCCACAGTGATATCAACGGGAGACCCTGCCAGGTGAAGCCATATTTGGAAAATGTAGTCTCCACAATGTGTACTAATGCTTCTGCCAGGGTTAAAATGGGAAGTTCTAACAAACAAGGTGTGTGCCTTCTCCGAGAGTTACTCAGAAGTAAGGGACCACATATGTGATGCAGTTCTGATACTATGTATGGAATTTGCATCAGTGATGAACTTCATCAGCCCCCAGTGCTGCTGAAGAGGCTAAACTTAGCTTTCCGTGGAAGCTTGGAGAACACCTAACCTAGGATCTTGAGTGCCAGATAAATGGCAACTATGCATATAAAGAAATGGAGATAAAGAAAGTTTTTAATATCTAATTTATAAAAAAAGTTTTATTGACTTTTTTTCTGATGCTGTCTATATTAAACCTAGTATATGTGTATAAAATGGATATACATGTGTTTACAATATATAGATATCCTATACATACATATCCTCTATATAACACATGCATGTGTGAGTATGTATGTATGTGCACTTCACACACATATATATTTATATATAGGTGGGTCTTTACTAGAAGTTTTTGTTTTCTTTCCTTTTTTTCTATGTCACCCTGGGTAGAGTGCTGTGACATCACAGCTCACAGCAACCTCCAACTCTTGGGCTAAGCCCTTCTTTTGCCTCAGCCTCCCAAGTAGCTGGAACTACAGGCACCTGCCGCAACACCCCACTATTTTTTGTTGCATTTGTTCATTATTGTTTAGCTGTCCTAGGCTGTGTTTGAACCCCCAGCCTCGGTGTATTCGACTGAAGCCATAAGCTCTGTGCTTCGGGCACCAAGCCCATTACTATGTTTTGAGTTACACAAAAACCAAGAAATGTAAACTCCACTGGAATTACAACACATGAATTCCTCCCAGCAGCACTGATGAGCTGAGCCAGTTGAAACTTGCATAAGTGAATCAGAAAAGATGCTGCAGACTGTGGTTTTTCTGTTTTGTTTTGTTTTTTTATTTTAAATTAATATGAGGGATACAATTTTTTCTCACTGTGTTTCTTAGAAGTGAAATAATGGACCATAACACAATCTGTCTCAAAACTTTCATACTGACCCATGTCTGTAGGCACACAAACAAAACTCTGTATGATTTAGATATTTATTTATTTACACAAAACTCTATACAATTTAGTTTTAAATAACATAGGTCACATTTGGAAGAAGGGAACCATAATGACAAGGTAATAAACTTTCCGTCCTTAAACCTTGGAAGTGTGATCTGAAAGGCTGGATTACACAGGTCCCTGAGATATTTGGAGGGAGAGAGGGCAGTAGTGGGAACAATATAGATTCATTATTAGGTAGGAGTTTGGTCTGAAACTCTAAGATCTTTTTATTTAACTATTAACACTAGTAAAAGTTATTTATTCTTGCCCTAGAAATGACCATTAAATTAGTTTATTATGGGCACCATAACAAAGAACCACAGCCCGGTGGCTGGACAATGAAAATTTACTTTCTCACAGGTGTTGAGGCTGGAAGGTGAAATTGAGGTGTCGCAGGGCTGGCTCCTTTGGAAGACTTTCTTCATAACCTACCTTCCTGTCTCTGCATGCTCTTCCCGCTATGCGTGCCTAAGTCCTGATCGCTTCTTTTTATGACGTAACCGATTCTTCTTCAAGTCATATTCACTTCATTTTAACTCAGTTATCTCTTTAAACGTTTCACCCGCAGATATCGTCACATCCCAAAGTAGTGGAAGTTAGGACTTCAACAAATGGATTTTTGGGAAGACACAGTGCAGCCTACAATCATTGTCCAGTAATATTTTATGTTTATTAAAATAAAATAGCACTTTATCCGAAATTTCCTACTCCTTAGTAAGCAGGGGCTTCATAAATGCTTGTTTTATGTTCAACATTCAAGGAAGCCACTGGATAGTCCAGGTTACATGTAAGTGCCAGAGGTAATATCTTTGTCTGACCAAAACATACTGGTGTTCCAATAATACTGCTAATAGAGAGTTCAGTAACAAAACAGTGAACCTTACAAACAGAATTCATACCTCTTTCTGTTTTGCTCTATCCCTTGTGAGATTTCGATTTTGTTCTAGAAAAAAATTATGCGAGGAAAGACATAAAAAGAACTATTCAATAGCTAAGGCAAGAAAAATTAAATTATTAGAGGCATACACTATCACAGAAAAAATTTTTATAACAAACCTAGTAACTGTTCAGTGATGTGTCGTAAGATGAAGGGCTAACTACTGGTAAACAGCAAGGAAAGTACCATAATATGGAACTTTAGAGAGAAGCCGGACTAAGTGCAATGTTTTCTTTCACGTTTTATACTTTTCTAAGTTTTCAGGATATAGTTATTTTCATGCCTATTTTTGGATCTTTTCCCTCCATGTTTTAACTTTAGGACATGGACTGTCTTCGTGCTATCCTTTCACATCTTTAAAAAGAATGCTCAAGGTGAGTTAG
Organism: Galagoides demidoff; assembly: GCA_963574575.1. Classification (NCBI taxonomy): domain Eukaryota; kingdom Metazoa; phylum Chordata; class Mammalia; order Primates; family Galagidae; genus Galagoides; species Galagoides demidoff. The sequence goes on from CAUYQV010147394.1 coordinate 5,479, forward strand.
CACTGAACAAAAGGGTGGGACATAAATATTATTTTAATTGTATTCTAATAATTGGAAGGTCTTTGCTTTTAATTTTTTGTCAATTCTTCTCTCTTATCCATCTATACTTTCACTTTCTATCTTCTGATTTTCTAATATAATGAGAATTGTATTTTATCCTGATGAAGTAAACATGTATTTATTGACTGTGACTATGGATTTCAAATAGAAGGGCCGACATTTCTGGATACTCTGTACTTGACCATTTTCCTTCCTTTCTGCAAGACCACTATTTCCAATTAGGGAAATTCTTATCATTTCTCATGTCGTTTGTTTCTGTAGTGTTGTTGTGATCTCACTTGATCTTGTTGCTGTACTTGACGTTGCCCAGGCTATTTTTTAAAAAACATAAAAGCAATTGTGTTGCTTCCTAAACTTTCTTGTGTCCTGTCTAGGTCGCCCTCACACCGAATTATTTGTATTTCACACAATATATAATATTTTCTCCTAGCTCAGGACACGCTTTCCTGTCGTTGGCAACATCTTTTCTTTTCTCAGTGCCTCACTTCATGTTTTCAATATTACATTTATTTATCAAATATTAGGTTATTAAATATGAAATGTCTAATTTTGAATAAACAAAAAGCAGTACAGTTAATCAAGGGATGCATATAAACTGTCGCCCCAGTTTTGCCATCTTAACAGAGGCTGGTTTATGTTAGCAGCAAAGAAGCCTGATGTGAATGGCAAGAAATCGTGACAGGTGTGTTTCCCAGCTTGTTGAGAATTACATATTTTTCCTTGCAAGAAGGGGTCCAAAGCCTGGAAGAAGTGGGGTCAGTTGGTGCAAGATCTGGTGAATCTGGTAGATGACAGAGAGTTTCCAAGTCCGTCCTTTGTGGTTTACCGGCATTGTTTGTATGACATGTGATCAAGTGTTGTCTTTCAAGAATGTTGGCCTGTCTCTATTGAGCTGCTTAATCCCAAGCATCCTCTCCTTTCATCCAACTTGTTCTAGCAGACACCTGTTGTAATCCATCGACAAGGTTTCTTGAAGCTGTCGTGGATAATACCAGTGCTGAACCACCAAACACACATCATTAGCTTTTTCTGATGAATATTCAGTTTTGGAATGTGTTTTGACACTTCATTTTTATCTAACTGTGGTGACAAATGCTTGCAATTGTCAAAAAGAGTCAATTTTCATCATATGTAACAATATGGTGTAGAAATAGTTCACCTTTATGTCATGACAGCAAAGGCAAATTTCGAGATTCTTTTCTGAAGCTCATTTAAATCAAGTGGAATTCACCTGTCCAGCTTCTTTACTGTGCCGATTTGTTTCAAATGCTCCAGTATTACTGGAATAGTAATGCCAAACCTCACTGCTAATTCACATGTGGGTTGAGGTAAACTTGCTTCCCTTGCAGCTTTTAGCTCATCACTGTCCACCTTTTCCTCAGGTTGCCCATGTGGCTCATTTTCAAGGTGAAAATCACCATAACGGAACTTTTCAGACCACTTATTGTGTGTTCATCAGCCACAACCTTCCCAAACACTCAATGATATATCGAGGAGTCTGTGCTGCACTGGTTTGGACTTTATTATGTTTTCGCAAAAATTGCTCTAAAAAGCCATTTGGAAGCTAATCACAAGCCAAAACATGCGTTTGAGAGACTGAAGATGTACTTTTACAATAAAAAGTAAAAACAAGGGGCGGCGCCTGTGGCTCAAAGGAGTAGGGTGCCAGCCCCATATGCTGGAGGTGGTAGGTTCAAACCCAGCCCAGGCCAAAAAAAAAAAAAAAAAAAAAGTAAAAAGTACAAACAAGAAGTGTCAAAGTGAAACGTCAGAGATATCAACTGTCAGGCTCAGGATTTAGGGAATCAGACATTCCATACTTACTGGCTAATATCATCACATGCCTCCTTCAGGCCTGGCACTGTGCTAAGTGACACAGTGAACAAGACAGTAGCAGTTCTGACCCTGCCTTGCCTTACCTGGTTGCCTTTTGTAATTATAATTTCTGTGTATCATTCCCCTCTACATTTGAAGTTCCCGCGTGGCAAATATTTTCCTTTATCTTTATAATTCCAGTTGCCTACCCTAGTTTCTGGATATAGAACAGTTTAAAGAATGCTAAAATGGAATAAATATGGGGCAGCGCCTGTGGCTCAAAGAAGTAGGGCACTGGCCTCATATACCAGAGGTGGCAGGTTCAACCCCGACCAAAAACTGCAAAAAAAAAAAAAAAAAAAAAAGAAAAAGGGATACATATGTGCACCTGCTTTTGTGCCATGTGTGCTATTTATAGTTAGAATGCAATGACTTATGTTTATTTGCTTATTTTTAAACCCCCCTTTCAATTCTGGATTAATATTACTTCTTCAAATACTTTGTATAAGCACTGAAATAATAAAAATAATTCAAAGAAAATATTTAGCAGTTCACCACAATTAGTAATTAATACCAAGATTTTATTGTTGATTGGTGGATTTATTAATCAGTGAAACCAGATGCAGTAGGAGATATAAAGAAGTTTTGTTTGTTTATTTGGTTTGGTAATAAGAATTTGATTTGTGTGACTGCAGAGAGCGGTAGGTGAGCTGAAAACGGGCAGAGCTGTCCATGTGGAGGGCAGGTTGGAACTTTTGGCAAGTGTGGGATTTGCACCCCCAGGAAGTCTCAGCTCTGCTCTGAGTCTTTATTAACTGATTGAATCAGGCCCATCCAGATTATCAGGGATAATATCCCTTACTTAAAGTCAGCTGATTACAGACTTTAATTATATATAGAAGATACTTTCACAGAAACACTTGATCAGTGTTTGAGTATCTGAGGTCTGTAGCGAGGCCGAGTCCATGTATCACAATATGATTGTACTGTGCACTCCAGACTGGGTGACACAGTGAGACCCCATGTCTTAAAATTTGAGAAACTTCCATCTAAACCAGTCATAAATGATATGTGCTAACATTTTAAAAGCTCTAGCCATTTCCCTGATACTATACTCAGCACCTTATAAGGATTATTTAATTCAATCATCACGCAACACAAGTACGAGATATGATTTATACCGTCGTCTACTGAGGGGAAACAACTGCAGAGAGGTAAATTTGGTTTGAGGATCTATTCCAACAGGCGTACATGATACAAACACGTGCGTTTTGTCATTCATGTGCACTGGTGTATCTAAAGCACCTCCAATAGTGCTGAGCAGGAAAAAACAACAGCAATTCATCACAACAGAATTTAAATACATCTATATGTGTGTGTTTTTATTTACATTTTTCAAATAAATGTATCAAGTTTCATCTTGCCACCTGCCACTCATTCTCCAGTGAAGCAGGAGGAAATAGTTATTATAAGTCATTTTAAAAGACAGATCTTAGAATGCAAAGCATTTGTTCGATGAGGCAAAGACGTGCCTAACAGTTACACAGTTTTCATGGGATAAAGAATTCCGATACAGGAATGTGATTGAATAGAAACAATTGAAAAAGAAACTATTACATTTATTCTATTACCTTAGAACTCTTGATATATTTGAATGAAAATCAGCCTGAAGTATGCTGAATTACAGGCAAATTGATTGAATTCTGGTTTTATTACTTCCAAGTTGTGTGACCTTGAATAGTGTAGAATGGGAATAACAATTGTACTTATGTCATAGAATTGTTCTGTAGGGTAAAGCCAGTATGATGACTGTACATGTGTGGTTAGTGCCTAGTATTGTGTTTGTCCTGTCATCTTATTTAAGTGTTAAACAAGTAAGTTACTCTTTGCTAGGTTAAGGTTTATCAGTTGATTGTTTTGTGGTAAACACATCAATCTTAAATATTTGGAAAGGAAAATATTTAACACACTAACAAGTCAAAAGTACTTTTTTTTTTTCTTTCAAAATTAGTTTTCTCAACAACAACTGCAACAAGAAAATAGCCGGGCATTATGGCGGGTGCCTATAGTCCCAACTACTTGGGAGGCCGAGACAAGAAAATCTCGTAAGCCCAAGAGTTTGAGGTTGCTGTGAGCTGTGATGCCACAGTACTCTATCAAGGGGGACATAGTGAGACTCTGTCTCAAAAAGGAAAAATAATGTGCAAAATTAGTTTCCTCTGAGCAATTCTGGAGCATTGGATTGATGATCACAATTGTAACAAATACATATACATATCAATTTTTTTTAAGTATCAAGTATGTGCTACTTATCAGGTAACCACACTTAGGCATCTTTATTAATTTGTTTTAATTTTTCATGAAATGGACAAATACTTTTCCTAATAAATGTTTAGTATTTTTTCAAATGTATGAAAAATAAAATATTTAATGCTTTAAAATTGACTTTACAAATTAAAAAATCAAAGATAGAAGCTTAGTAATTAAATAAAGTCGTTCTGATATATCCTTTGGGATGAAAGGAGTAGCCTGAAATTGCAGTGCTTGGCTTTGCATCTCCGATTATCATGGATGGGGAAGGAAATATTTGGAAGAGATGGCAATGATGGAAGGTCATTTCAGGTAATAGGATATTCCTTGTGGAGTAATAAAAGGTTACATGACAAGGTCACACTACTCAATTTTAAGACTGAAAATGATTTCCACTCTGTCCCCAGATTTGCAGATTTCTGACTGAGTGCTTCATAGAAGTTTAATCATTTTTGGTGTTGATATACTTACAGGTTCCTAGAAATAAATGATATTAGTACTTAGAACCAAATCGAAGGATAAGTAATTTTTGTGGCTGTCAAATGTTTGTCCTCCTTCTGCAATTCCTATTTGTATAATCTCGTAATTAAAGGTCAGTTTCATAGGTCTGACTCATGCTTTTATTACTAAGGGATGGCTGCTGACAGCTGGCTTCCAGGTGCCATTCTGGTAGTTCTAAAGGTGACCTTCTCACAGTGTTCTTATTAGTGACCCCAATCTTGGCATAAAAGCCTCGTCTGTCTAGAAAGAAATGGGGACTTTAATTTTCCAATCAGCCTTGCTCTGACAGAGCCCGTGATGGAATGTTCGCACTTCATGCAATATGTTAACGGTGAAAATTCTTTGCACGGAAGAACAAATTTAAAATTTGTAGGTTAGTGTCTTGAATTGTTATTTGCTACTATAGTTAGAAGCAGTAGTGGAAATGCACTGATTTTTTAACCTGTGTATGCAGCAAACCTACTTGAATACGAAATGCCTTCACACTGGCTTATGCTTTATACATTATATTATATGACACTTGTTCCATGAATTCACCTTTTAAAAATTTAGTTATAAATAATGGTTTCTGTACATTATTAAAACTGGCTTCATAAATACAATTAAATAATAGAGGCATTGAAATTTGGGCATTGCTGTTGGTTTCAGTGTCTGATTTTTCCTAAATGTATACTTTCTCCAGTCATTATAGATATATCTGAATAGTAAACCATTTGAGTTTGAAATGATTTGGAAAGTACACAAGTTTCCTTACCTCCAACAAGAATTCCTATAATTTTGTCTGTGCTGAACCTGTCAGTATGAATTCAATCACTAAGATTACAAACTAAAAGCCCGTATTAGTATTCAAATACATTGATTTGATAGGAATCAATGAAATGAGTATCATCCTCCTAACAATTTTAGAATAACCAACCACATTTGTCATTTATAATATGTTTGGAAAAGTGCCTTTATTTGAAGGATGAAAGAGGAAAAGAATTCAGAAAATAAAATGAAATTTAAGATCATTAAATCATTGCCTGCATCGTCCACCAAAAAAACAAAACAAAAAAGAAATCTAATATCATTAAATTAACAAAATAGTCTTCCTGAAGGAATTTCAAGAAATCCCACCATTTTCAGTGTCAGTATTCTACACATATGTTCATCTACTTTATTTTATGAGAAAATTTTGACATATGTTTTACCTTTTGTATTTGTAAAAGTCAGAGAGGAACACTACAGGAAGTTTGGAAAATAGGTAAATAAAAAAGAAAAAAATGAAATCTCCTGTTGCCAAGTAACCCCAATTTTAACTTCTATAATAATGTTAATACATTTATTTATTTATGAATAGAAGCCCTTATTTATTTATTTATTTATTTTTATTTATGGACAGAGCCCTGGGTAGAGTGCCATGGTACGTAGCAACCTCAAACTCTTGAGTTCAAGCAATCTTGCCTCAGCCCAAGTAGCTGGGCCTACAGGTGCCTCCCACAATGCCCAGCTAGTTTTTCTATCTTTAGGAGAGTCAGTGTCTGCTCTTGGGCTGGTCTACAACTCCTGAGCTCAAGCAATCCACCCACCTCAGCCTCCCGGAGTTCTAGGATTATAGGTGTCAGATACTGCACTCAGATCATTTACATTTAATATAGGGAAATCTTACTGATTCTTAGTTTTCATTGGAATTAATTTATTATTTTTAAATATGTGCCAATGGACTATTAATCTTCTAGTTAGTTTAGGAAATTATTTTTATCAAAACTTCTCTGTTGTTGAATATTTAGGGTAATGCATGACTTTGGACGTAATATTCTTTCTTAAATTGGAATTTATTTATGTATTTATTTATTTTGGCTGGGGCTGAGTTTGAACCCGCCACCTCCTGCATATGGGGCCAGTGCCTTACCCTTGTGAGCCACAGGTGCTGCCCTTAAATTGGAATTTAATTTAAAGCTACAGCATAGATTTTGTTTATGCCTATTTCCCATTGCTGAATTGAATGTTTATTTGTCCTTTGATTTAATCATCTTTCAAATTAATTTGGCCTTTGAAAAGCAAGTACTTTGCATTATTTATTGACTCTATATATTTGTTTTTAATTGTTATTTCTTTTGTTGGAATTTTCTTCTCTTGATCTGTTAACTCAGTTTTGTTTTTCTCTTTTGAACCACGTGACTTAACAATTTAGTAATTTTTTTTACATTTTTGGCTTTAATAACACTCTAGTTTATGCTTTCAATTATATAAGGGTTCACCATGTTTTATCCAAAGGAAAGTTTTGGCATGGACTAATTTTTTTTATGGCTCATAATCTTGAGAAACATTTGCATTTTTATTTTTTTTTCAAATTTCAATATATTTAGCAGATCGTATGAAATTACCTTACCTTTGTAAAATAATTGTCTTTATAATTCTACGAATGTGAAAAATATGTATTTATTATATCCCATAAAAATTGTATAATGTTTTCTTCTATCTCTAAAATGTTTAAAATGTACTCACTGCCTTAATTATGAGGTAATAAGGTGGAGAATTATGTTAGCTTATGATTATGATTCTTACTTTATTTTTATCGATTTCATGGTCTAAATTTTTCTTTAAGTCTAGCAATAATTAAGCTATTTTTTCAGAAATATTGAATTTTTCTGTGTCATAAGTAGAGTTTGTGAGGTGTTGTATCAGGGATAATAAGTAAATATTTTATTTATTTATTTATTTATTTATTTATTTATTTATTTATTTATTTGAGACAGAGCCTCAAGCTCTCACCCTGAGTAGAGTGCCATGGCATCACAGCTCACAGCAACCTCTGACTCCTGGGCTTAAGCCATTCTCTTGCCTCAGCCTCCCAAGTAGCTGGGACTACAGGTGCCTGCCACAACGCCCAGCTATTTTTTGGTTGTAGTAGTCATTGCTGTTTGGCAGGCCCGGGCTGGATTTGAACTCACCAGCTCTAGTGTATGTGGCTGGTGCCTTAGCCGCTTGAGCTACAATGTAGGTTTCCCTGGTTTCTACTAAAATCCATATTCTTTTATAAAATGCACTCAGGCAACAAAAATTTATGATCATTTCTTAAAAAGCAAATGTTTCAGCCCCACTAACTATGGAGATCTTTTTGATGAACTTTCCTGCTTTCCTTTTAATCTGGATCATCAAGGTTTATTCATGGAAAATACAATATTTCCCCCTTTGTTTAGTAATATTCATAGCATTCTTCCAAAGTAATTTATACATTTGTGTAATATTAACAACTTGTGTGGTGACTAAATTGCTCTGCAGAGCAGTTTACATTATGGATTTTGGACTACAAGATTCTGATTTACTTTTTTTTTTTGAGATGGAGCCTCAAGCTATCCCCCTGGGTAGAGTGCCATGGCATCACAGCTCATAGCAACCTCCAACTCCTGGGCTCACGCGAGTCTCCTGCCTCAGCCTCCCAAGTAGCTGGGACCACAGGCGCCCGCCACAACGCCCGGCCATTTTTTGGTTGCAGCCATCATTGTTGTTTGGCGGGCCTGGGCTGGGGATTTGAACCCGCCACCTTAGGTGTATGTGGCTGGCGCCTTACCCGATTGAGCCACAGGCACCGAGCCGATAGTTTTTTCTTTAAGGAAAAATCATATACTTGAGGAGAAGGTTCAAGGTACAGTTTGCAATAATTTGATGTTGTACATGTGTGGTTTTTGTTTGCTTTTTATTTTGAGAGTTTGTTTTTGCTTGGCTTTAAACATAGCATAATGTCCTGTGCATATTAGGGTTTTTTGAGACAGAGCCTCAAGCTATCCCCCTGGGTAGAGTGCCGTGAGGTTGCTCACAGCAACCTCCAACTCCTGGGCTCAAGTGAGTCTCCTGCCTTCGCCTCCCAAGTAGCTGGGACCAGAGGGGCCCACCACAACGCCTGGCTATTTTTTGGTTGCAGCCATCATTGTTGTTTTGGCGGGCCCAGGCTGGATTCGAACCCGCCACCTTAGGTGTATGTGGCTGGCACCTTAGCCACTTGAGCCACAGGCACTGAGCCAATATAGGATTTTGTCTGAGAAATTCTCACAATGGCCAGTACTAGCAATTTAGTGTCTTTCCTGCGAGGATAAGGCCTCCCAAGAAGATACAGTACTCAGCAATGCACCTGTATTTCATTCAGCACCACCCCCCCTCCACCTTTGGCCAGGCGCTGTAGCACAGCAAATGATACCCAGCATGGTACACTTTCAAATTCTGAACTTTGTACTAATTTGGAATTGTTTTGGAAAGTTCATTACAGCAAAAGTAGCCTATCTTTAAAAAAAAATGTATATTTAAAATCTAAAACCAAAAATATAGCAGAAGGGGAAAATAGTGTTTCTTTTGCAAAATAGTTTGAGAACCTGATGAAAATAGTTTTACTCTAAATATAGTTATTATTTAAATATTACTAGTTATTTTTTATTTTTATATAATACCTTATATTAAACTTTACTGTCATAACAAGTAGCTATATATATTTCATTTTGAATTGAAAAATGTTAGTTTATTTCCCATAACAGAGCATTCTTATTCTGTAATTAATGTGTTAACATGTCATGCAAATAATTGGCTAATGTGTTAATAGTTCTTTAAGTTTTGTAATCAGCTTTTGTTTTTTTCTACTTCCTCAGGTACTTTGGTCTGGGAAGCCATATGGTTCATCTCGAAGTATTGTAAGGAAAATTGGAACTAATTTGTCTCTGATTCAATGCCCAAGAGTTCAGTTTCAGGTACTATGTTTTACATATTTCAAATTTTTATATCAATATCTACATTAGAAATACAGGGTGGTCATAAAGTTTGTGTGTAATTTACTGTGTTAAAGTATTTTAAATTGCACATGAACTTTGTGGAAACTAGTATAAACAAGCAAGATAGTTGTAATATTATCTTTGTTGCTTTTGAATCTTTTCCTCATTGATGCCACTAACAAAATAAAAAAGGATTAAAAAACAGCAGTAAAATCTAATTTTAGTTCCTCTGTGAAGTGATTATTCAAGATCTTTAAGACATTTATCCTTCTTAAGAAGGCATGTTAGAACCATACAGAAGCTAAGCAGTTGTTAATTCCTAGGTGACCTGAACCACAGGCCTTATGTTACTTTAAAGTACATTGTTTTTCTTCCCTCTTTGAACAACTGCTGTTTCCTTTGTTTGTAGATGTCTCTGTGGGTGCCATATAATTTGCTTTCTCTAGCATTGGTTTCAAGCTCAGCATTAATTGTAGAATCCATTGCTTTGGCAATGACAGTGTTAAGACAAAAGAGCTAACTGAGCTAACTGTAGTTCTCTCAATCTCTCAATGAGATGGTAGTCAAACCTGGAAGTAGGAGAACTTTTTTTTTTTTTTTTTTTTTGCAGTTTTTGGCCAGGGCTGGGCTTGAACCCTCCACCTCTGGTATATGGAGCTGGTACCCTACCCCTTTGAGCCACAGGCGCCGCCCAGTAGTAGAACTTTTGAATGGTTACACCTTAGAGAATGGTATTCTCTTCTAGCATCAAATCAGGGGCAACTCTATTCTTTGCCTAGAGCAGCAATTCTCAACCTGTGGGTTGTGACCCCTTTGTAACAATGAAAATACATCCTGCATATCAGATATTTACATTATGATTCATAATAGTAGCAAAATTACAGTTATGAAGTAGCAACAAAAATAATTTTATGGTTGGGGGTCACCACAACATCAGGAACTGTATAAAGGTTTGTGGCATTAGGAAGGTCGAGAACCACTGGCTTAGAGATACTGCTTTTTTCTCTGTTTAGTGCTTTTGTTTCTTCTTCTTCTTCTTCTTTTTTTTTTTTTTTTTTTGAGACAGAGTCCAGCTTTTGCCCTTGGTAGAGTGCTATGGCATCACAGCTCATAGCAACCTTAAACTCTTGGGTTTAAGCCACTGAGCCACAGATGCTACCCTTTTTTTTTTTTTTTTTTTGCAATTATCATTTTTGTTTTACCTGGCCCTGGCTGGATTCGAACCTGCCAGCCAGTACTCTAACCACTGTGCTACAGACATCACCCAGTGCTTTTGTGTCTTATTGTTACGGTGTTAGACATAGTTTTATTCTTATTTTTTAATAATTTCCTACAATAATAATATTACAGAAAATTTCAGTTCAACATTAAAATTAATTATTAATAATTATTAATAATCAATTATTCAAATAAAATTAAACAGATAAGGATCCCTATTTATTTATTTATTTATTTTGAGACAGAGTCTCACTATGTTGCTCTGGGTAGAGTGCTATGGCATCATAGCTCCCAGCAACCTCCAACTCCTGGGCCTAGGCGATTCTCTTGCCTCAGCCTCCCTAGTAGCTGGGACTCCAGGCGAGTTCTAATCTTTTTAATCTTACTTCAGTGATGGCTGCTGACTGATTAGGGTGGTGATTTCTGACAGTTGGTTTTGCTCTGGCAATTTCTAAAAATAAGATAATAATAGGCTAGGTGCCTGTAGCACAGTGCTATGGTGTCACAGTTCACAGCAACCTGCAACTCTTGGGCTTAGGCAATTCTTTTGCCTCAGCCTCCCAAGTAGCTGGTTCTACCGGCACCTGCCACAACACCTGGCTATGTTTTGGTTGTAGTTGTTATTGTTGTTTGGCAGGCCTAGGCTGGGTTTGAACCCACCAGCTCTGGTGTATGTGGCTGGAGCCCTAGCTGCTGAGCTATAGGTGCCGAGCCTAGATTCCCAAGGTTATTTATTTATTAATTATTTTTTTTATTTTTTTGGCCAGGCCTGGGTTTGAACCTACCACTTCTGGTATATGGGGCCGGTGCCCTACTCCTTCGAGCCACAGGTGCCGCCCTTTTATTTATTTATTTATTTTTGAGACAGTCTCATTATGTTGCCCTCAGTAGAGTGCTGTGGTGTCACAGTTCACAACACCCTCAAACTCTTGGGTTTGAGGGATTCTTTTGCCTCAACCTTCAAGTAGCTGGGATTATAGGCGCCCATCACAATGCCTTGCCATTTTTTGGTTGCATTGTTGTTTTAGCAGGCCCGGGCTGGGTTCGAAACTGCCAGCTTGGTGTCCGTGGCTGGCGTCGGTGTATGTGGCAGTGCCCTACTCACTGAGCTACGGGTGCCGACCCAGGATCCCAATTTTAAATAGTAGATTGGCATGTGGAGATGTGGAAGATGTATTTAACTCATTATTCAGAAGTGCCCATGCACGCTTATTTGATATTACATTGTACTCATAAATCACCTCTATTGGCAAATGGAAATAAAAATCTATTTCTAAATAAGTGGTAGTACTGTGTTTATAATCTAGCTTGCCGATTGACTGGTTAAACCTTTGTGTATCAATCTAGAAACTGAAATATTGGAACTTTCAAAGAATTAACTTTTTATCAAACCTTAGGCTTAAAAAAAATTCAAATGAAGAAATCTATAGTAGAAGTCTCTCAACAATTTCCAAGAATTCATTTCACTTAAATTATTGTTTACATTATTTGCCAACTTTTTTTAAATAACATACTGTGTTAACTGAGGCTTGTTAACTTTTTTCTGATTGCTCAGTGCCACTGAAATTTTATGTTTAGTGTCCTAGTTGCAGAAGAACTACCTTCAGCATTTGTGTTTGTGCAGCTATAGATTTGTGACGGGTTGTGGAGCTATCTAGTGCGTTCCCATTGTAACCCAAATCTGCCTTCACAGTCATTGGGCTGATGTGTGAGAGCAGTACATTTATTTGGGAGGGTTCTTATTCTCAGTGTTGTTATTGGTCACTTAAAAAGGGTATGAGCAGAAAAAGAATATTACATTTAGTACAGGAACTTCATTTGATTGAAAGAAATGGATTAACATAAGGATAAGAGTTAAGGGAAACATCGGTGACCTACTTGAGAATGTTGTGGTGGAAGACAGAAGCCATTTATTTATAGTGAGATTTTTATTTCCAGGCATATTGAGTCTTTTTAAATTCAATGTTAAAGTGAGTATTTTGTCTGCTACTTAGATGTTTGAATCTGGTGTTACTCCTCTCTATATCTCTTTTTTCATTGTCTATCAGAAATATAAAAAAACCCAGTATCTTTTTTTTTTTTTTTTTTTTTTTGAGACGGAGCCTCAAGCTATCCCCCTGGGTAGAGTGCCATGGCATCACAGCTCATAGCAACCTCCAACTCCTGGGCTCAAGCGAGTCTCCTGCCTCAGCCTCCCAAGTAGCTGG
>CAUYQV010147395.1:0-14924 GCA_963574575.1 Galagoides demidoff
ACAGTCACCAGACTCGGGTCCATGCAAAAGCAAGAGGCGAGTTTATTGCTGACGCATCAGGGTCCCTCAGCCGCTCGGGAAGAAGGACCTCGATCGGCTGTTACAGGCTAATTTATAGGGAAACATTAGGGGGCGGAGAGAAGGTATAGGGGAGCGGGTATGTGGGGAGTTCTGATAGGAGGATTTGAGTGGGGAGCCAGGCGCGGGCCCGAAAGCGGAAGGCAGAGGGGGGGTGAAACCCTAGGGGCGGGAAAGTCCGGGGAATGAGGCTGCTTCTGATTGGGTGATTTTAGACAAAGCTACTGGGTTCTTGGCGCCCCGTGCAAACAGGGAAGGAGGAAGGGGGAAGGGGGAAGGGCGTCGGCAGCTATGGGAAAGCTTTTTAGGGTGGAAAATCCCTCCGGGGCAGTCAGTCACAAAGTGAGGGAGTTCCTTCACTAACAGGCTGGGGAATGGGGTTGCAGGTGTACAGAACATCCACAAAGGACCCCCCCCAGCCAAAAATGCAAGTTCTCCATCAATCCATCTCTCCCTCAAAGTTGCCTTAAGCTGCTAGTACAAATTTTCCCCTAATTCTCCATAAAGTTTCCAAAAACTCCCAATAGCCACCACCTTCCTGAAACTTTCACCTAAAGTGGCTTAGTAACTCTACCCTGCTGAGATTGAAGACTAAAATCTAACTAAACCAGTGGAGGGGGAAGAAGATAAATGTGTCAGAATCTTCTGGTGGACCCTTTGAAGGAAGTACAACCACCCCACAAAAGAATGCCTTCCCTAGAGGGAGGGAAGGTACAGAAACACCAACTTGCCTAAGGGAAGTGGTGCAAAGCCAAGGATAGAACTTTGCCCTGGGAGGCAAGTGAAATTTGGCCCAGCACTTCCACACGTAGGAATCATCCTGCAGACAAGACAGCACACGTATACGCAGATGCTCGGGTGAGGATATTCTTTGGTGGACCTTAATCAGTTGTATTTATAACACCCCAAACTGAAAACAACCTCAAGATTCATCATAGGTGACTGGGGAAATACATCACGGTAGATCAAGGAAATGGAACAGTGTACAGATGTGAAAAAGGAGACAAATTTTTTCATCTGATGGTAAAATCATTTTCCAAGACAATAATAATTGAAAAAAAGCAAGGTGCACAGCAGTGTCTAAACAGTATAACTCATTTGTGGAAAAAGAAAACAGACACATATAGTGGAAACACAAAACAGGACAGCTGGACACAGGACAAGGGGGAGCCAGCCTCTTCTAAAGTTAAGCATATAGTTCTCAACTTTTCCACACAAACAAGAAATCCCATTGCTACGGCTTTTCCCAGGTAAAATGGAAACATATACAGCCTGACAAGTTCACGAACTTGCCACCACACGCTTACGTTGGGCAGCACTGCACAAACAGCTCAGAAAGGGCTCATAACCGTGGTGCGTCAGTGTCTCCCAGGTGTGCTCATGCCCACGTGTGGCAGTGTCTTGCTGAGTGGCATTCATGATTATTGCTGCGTGCTTTTGTGAGTCATCACGAGATGAATTAGAGCAACAAACAAAAATAAAATTTCTTGTTAAACTTGGCTAAAGTAGAAGTGAAATCAAGGACAAGTTTAGGGGGATAATGCCATGAAGAAAAAAGCAGTGTACAAATGGATTTAATGTTTTTCTAAGGGGAGAGAAAACATCAGTGATAAAGAGAGGTCAAGGTGGCCAGTAATGAGCAGAACTGATGAAAACATTGCAGAAATTAATTGAATTGTTCAGCAAATCATCAGCTAACTGTGAGAAGCATAGTAGACCAAGTAAACATCAAGAAGGAAACAGGAAAATCTTTAGTAAAAATCTTGGCCAATGATTCATGGCTCTTGCATCATGACAATATGCCAACCCACCCAGCACTGTCTGTGAGGGAGTTTTTAGCCAGCAAATGAATAACTGTATTGGAATAGACCCCCTGCTCATGCTGATCTGGCCAACAATGGCTTTTTTCTTTACCAGAAGATAAAGGCAACATTGGAAGGAAGCCATTTTGATAATGCTCAGGACATCAGTGGCAATACCACAACAGCTCTGATGGCCGTTCCTGAAATTAAGTTCCAAAATTGCTTTGAAGGGTGGACTAGGTGCTGGCGTCTATGCAAACCTTCCTGGGGAGAGGACTTGGAAGGTGACCACAGTGATATTCAGCAACAAGGTATGCAGGAATTTCAAGTGCATCACACTGAGTGTTAGAAACTGGTGACAAGAGCTGCACGCTGTGTGATTCCATTAATACGACATCCTGGAAAAGGCAAAACTACAGCCACAAGGAGCAGAGCCCAGTGGGGTCACCAGGGCTTTGAAAGGGGCAGGAGCCGACTTCAAAGGCACACAGAGCATTCTTAGGGGCCCTTTCTACCTTGATTGAGGTGATAGTTACATGACTAGATATATCAAGCAAAGTTCAAAGAACTTTACACTAAAAGGATGGATTTCAGTGTACATAAACTACATTTTAAAAATAAAGAAGAAAGGCCAGGTGTACTGGTTCACACCTATAATCCTAGCACTCTGGGAGACTGAGGAGATAGGATCACTTGAGGCCAGGAGTTCAAGACCAGGCTAAGCAAGACGGTTTAGCCAGACATGATGGTATGTGCCTATAATTCCACCCACTCAGGAGGTTGACACAGGAGGATCACTCGAGCCCAGGAGTTTGAGGTTGCAGTGAGCTATGACTGGCGACACAGTGAGACCCAGTCTCAAAAAATAAATAAATAATAAAAACATTTTTTAAAAATGAAGAAAAAAGAGCAAAGGCAAGTGGAACATATGTCCTTCTGGAAGGGACATAAGAAAAGTGCCCTTTGATTTTACTTTTTTTATTGTGCATGTGTACTACCCATTCAAAATTGACATATTTGAAAATACACTTCTTAAAAGGCTTTTTTAGACAATAAACAATGTTACCGATCAGTTAGGAGATTCTACCACCAAATATCCCAACAGTGACTGGGTGAAAACATCTGACAGACATCATTAAGAACTTTTACAAAGGTTCTCTTAAAATCATCTTCGCCTTTTTATAAAATAAATATAGAGGCTTAAGGATGGAATATAGTTTAGCAATAGCTTTGTTCTTTTGTGGACTAGGCAATGAATTGTTGGCATTTCATTTTTTTTCTCATTCATTCCATAAATATGTACCAAATGCCCCAGTGTGCCAGGGGCTGTCATAGACATTTGTAGTGCAGAGGAAAACTGTGCTCTTATTAACTGAACAATCTACAGAAACACCATCCCTACCCTCCAGAAATTCAGTTTAGCACCATCCTTACCCTCACCAACAACTCCATCTTGCAAGGGAAAAAGGAAAAGAAACAGAAGAGTTGAAATAGCAAGAATAAATCTTGTATGTGACTTCTCTTTCAGGTGCATGCAGTCTTGGTTAGTAATGTAAAATGTATTTCTTCTTAAAAATTCCAGGCAAAGGCTCAGTGCCTGTGGCTCAAGTGGCTAAGGCGCCAGCCATGTACCCCCAAGGTGATGGGTTCGAATCCAGCCCAGGCCCGCCAGACAACAATGATGGCTACAACTAAAAAATAGCCAGGTGTTGTGGCGGGTGCCTGTGGTCCCAGCTACTTGGGAGACTGAGGCAGGAGATTCACTTGAGCCCAGGAGTTGGAGGTTGCTGTAAGCTGTGATGCCTCGGCACTCTACCCAGGAGGACAGCTTGAGGCTCTGTTTCCAAAAAAAAAAAAAATTCCAGGCAAAAATGTTTCAGATAACATTGCCAAGGCCTGGCACAGTGGCTCACACCTGTAATCCTAACACTCTGGGAGGCCAAGGCAGGTAGATTGCTTGAGATCAGGAGTTCCAGACCAGCCTGACCAAGAGCAAGATCCTGTTTCTACTAAAAACAGAAAAATTAGCCAAGCATGGTGGTGGGCCCCTATAATTCCAGCTACTCAGGGTGCCTCAGGGTGCGGAGGCGGGAGGATTTCTAGAGCCCAAGAATTTGAGGTTCCTATGAGCTGTGATGCCACAGAACTCTACCCAAAGCAACAGAGTTTTTTTGTTTGTCTGTCTAAAACAAACAAAAAAACTGCAAATGATAGTGAGATAAACCAACATGTGCCTCCCCTTATGATTCACTGAAAAAGGCACAATATTCATGTAGTTTTCTTTCCAAAAATGTATTAATGTCCTAACTTGAGGACACTTATAAAATAATAGGCCTGTGCTATTCAAAAATGTCACTGTGGGCAGGGCATAGTGGCTCACATCTATAATCCCACCATTCTGGAAGGCTGAGGTGGGTGGATTGCCTGAGCTCAGGAGTTTGAGACCAGCCTAAACAATAGTGAGACCCAGTCTTTACTAAAAACAAAAAAAAATTAGCCAGGTGTGGTGGCAGGTGCCTGTAGTCCCAGCTACTGGAGAGACTGAGGTAGAAGGATCACTTGAGCCCAGGAGTTTGACATTGCTGTGAGCCCGGCTGACACCACTGCACTCTAGCCTGGGATAACACAGTGAGACTCTGCCTCAGAAAAGAAAAAAAAAATTAGTAATAAAAATAAAATGTCAGTGTGCTAAAGACAAAGCTAATGAATTACTCAGCCTAAACGAGAATAGACACACAGCAACATGTAATACACAAAGTATGCTCCGAGGTTGGAACCCTAACAGGAAAATAATATATCAATGAAGGACAATATACGGAGAACTGATGTTTATATGAGACTGGATTAAAATATTTTTATCAATGCTAATTTTCTGATTGTACTGTCATTGTGTAAAATGCCCTCTGAAGAATAAAAGGACATCATGGTTGCAACTGACTCTCAAATGGTTCAAAAACAAGTATAGAAATGTAAACAACTGATGAATCGATGTACAATTCTGGCAATTTTACCATGAGCTTGAAACTATCCATCAAAATAAAAAGCAATTTCAAAAGCTGTAGTAAGGGACAAAAGCAACACTGTGTTGTTAACACTACACACGACCAAAAAAAAAAAATGCAGCCACTTTTTTTCTTTGCCCCCCTTTTCATTTTCATTTTTATTTTATTTTATTTTATTTTTTGAGACAGAGTCTCACTATGTTGCCCTCCCATAGAGTGCGGTGCGTCACAGCTCACAGCAACCTCAAACTCTTGGGCCTCAACCTCCCAAGTACCTGGGACTACAGGCGCCTGCCACAAAGCCCAGCTGTTTTTTGTTGCAGTTGTCATTGCTGGTTAGCTGGCCTGGGCGAGGTTCGGACCCGCGAACGGTGTATGTGGCTGGCTCCCTAACCACTGGACTATGGGCGCCGAGGCTTGTGCCCCTTTTTAAATACAAATCAGTTTGGTTTTTCTGATTAAGAGACTACATTGAAAAAACAAAACAAAATACAAAAACCACTGTTAAATCATTCCATAGCACGACATACGTTAATAACATTTTGTTACATTCCTTTCCAAAGCCTTTCTTTAAAAAAAAAAAAAAAAACTCAAGATTTACTATTTCAAAAATTACTGCTTTCCAGAAATTTCCAAACGGAACAGTTGCATCATGAGCCTGCAGGCACATTCACCACAGAGCCCCAGCGGCTCTCCCTGAAAGTGTGAATTTTACAAACTCCTTAAAACTAAGTTCCTTTTTGCTTCCATTCAAGGTCTCTCCTCTCTCCCACAATTGCCCCTGCCCCTTGACCTCAGAAGTTCGAGTCGCCTAAGCCAAATTCCTCTCCTTGGAACCTAGTAAATCATTTCATGGCCGAGGAGGGGAAGGGAGGACGGGAGGTGAACTTCTGACAGCTGGGTGGTCAGCAGAGACGACAGCGGAAGCGCGAGTCCTTGAAGGCTTCTCTGACCACACCCCCCCCCCCCACGCGTGCTGCCTCCCTTGAACTCGAGCTGCGGAGCTCTGGACATACGGTGCAGGCGAAGAGGCAAGGGAGGCAGGCTGCGGCGGGGTAGGGGGGAGGCTGGGGGCGCGGGGGGGGGCCTCTCCGCAACAGCCTCAGGACTGCTCTGAGACCGAGACAGCGAGGAGTTAGAGAAAAAGAGAAAATAGAGTGAGAAACAAAGAATGTGTGTCCCCACGGTGGGGGAGAGCATGCCCTGTAAGTGCTGTGGAACTCAAACGGCGCCCGCAGAGGCCCAGGAGGGGGCGCGGTCCAGGGGCCCACCCTTTAGAGCAGCCCCATGTTTGGTCGGTTCCAAGAGAGCGTGTGTGTCTGCGCAAGTGTGTGTCCCCTCCACTGGCGTTGGTCGGTTGTGTGGGGTGTGTGTGTTCGCAAGCGTGTTCCAGGAGTGGGTGTGTGTGTGTGTGTGTGTGTGTGTCTCTCGCAAGCGTGTGCCCCTCCCCCTACCTCCGGCGGGGTGCTCCTAGGGTGCTCGAGGCCACTCCCCCTCGACCCCGGAGGCGGAACGCCACAAAGCTCCGGGCACGCTCCGATCCGTGGAATCCCGGCCGGGCAGTAGCGCCGGCCGCAGCGCCGCCCTCGCGCTCAACCAATGGGCGACGAGCAGCCCGGGCGCTGGCCCCGCCCCCCGGGTGCGCGGGGCTCGGCTCCCGCTCTTCCCGGGCGGTGGTCGCAGCTGGGAGGGAGGTGGGCGCTAGAGGACAGGGGCCCCAAGAGGGACTCTGACCGCGCAGGGAGAGGCTGTGACGGACGCAGTTTCGGCAAAAGTCAAGGGAGAGGAGAAACTGAGTGTGCAGGGCGCATCGAGCATCCTCCAGGGTGGCTTCAGGCTGCAAGCGGTGCTGGGCGGGTGCCCGGGAGGAGATCGGGTCACCGACTGGCAGCGCCTGGAACAGCCAGGGGACCCCACTGACCCCAGGTTTCATTCGGGAGGGGTCCAGAGAGGGGCAGTGGCTCCCAGGGTCACACAGCAGATTTGCACGCATTGAAGCACAGAGGGTCCGCGTATCTGGACTCCTGGGGCATGCACCTATTGTTCTCACCGAAGAAAGCCTAAGACCATATTCGTAAACACATTCTTACAGTCTGCAGGCTACGTTCTGGGGGTGTTATCCAGCCAGTGTTTCTCCTGCATTTGAAGACTTGGGTGCCCTGCATGTATTTGCAATTCCAGTAAACAGAGAGAGTAGGCATTCTCATTTAACCACCACCACCCCTACTTTAAAATGTGCATTCCATTTGAAGAATATGAGGTTCAATCCATTTTGGTTAATGCAGTCTTATTAAGTATCCATCATTCAAACAACCATCTCCATTAAAGATGAGGAAACTGTGGCACAGACTGGCTACTTGGCTAATACCAGTTCAGGGAGAACTTGAACCCACGTCTCCCAGGGAGAGCGGGACAAGAGTGCAGTGTCATGGAGTTATACGGAGTTTTGTTCGCTTGTTCCCTACCCTGTGCCACCCAGATGTGGCCCCATTTTGGCACTGGAATGCAGAAATGTATGGAGACCCTGTTCTCAACCTCCAGGATGCAGAAGACATGAGCCCTGGTGAAGAGGGCCTCTTGATTAATCATTTGTCCTGATTATTACAGCATCGCAAATCCATGCACACAATATGTATGCAATAAATCTTAAGGGATGAAAAATGCAGGGGGGGATTAGGTGGCTATAGTTTTATCCCAGTAGAAGAGAAATAGTATTTGCAAATGTGTGAAGCACTGGGCAGCATTCAGGGACCTACAAACATTTCAGAGTTGATAACGGGCAAAGTCCAGGGCAAGAGGAGTAGATTAGCCCAAAGAGAAAAGAGGGAAACCAAGGAGCCTGGACTTTACCCTGCAGTGGGGCAAAAGGACCTCAGATAGAGGACACTACCACATCACATTTGTGGATCACTTTTCTGGCTCTGTGTTGGGTGGATGAAGAAGGTAGGAGGCAGAGGGAACAGGGCAGCAGAGGCTGGGTTCTGGAACCTAGGAGAGGTGGAGCTGTCGGGACTGTTTCCATGTCAGGCAGCCAGATATAACTGTGAGGGGAACAATACACACCAAAAAAGTACTCAGACTCAGACAATCTGGATTTGATTGGTGTTCAGGATGTCAAGGCTGAAGAGCCACACTTCTGCACAAACATGATTGTGTTTGTGGTTGGCAAGTCACAGCTCAAAACTACACCAACCACCACCACCCCAGCTTGCTCCTGAAAGCTACTCATGCTAAGGAGCAAAGACCTTGTTTGTTGTGGACATTTTTTGAGGTTTCTCCTCATTCATTCATGTAATACATGTACATTTTATGCAATTAACTATGAGAGCAACTTTTAAAATATTGTTGAGTATCAGCCTAGCCATGAATCAAAATCAATTTTATGGGCCATTTAGAAATTAATTTTCATAGGAAAGCTATAACCCAATTTTAGCCCAAGAATATGGGAAAGGGAGAGAGGGAGGGAAGGGGAGGGGGGAGGATGCATGGAGGGAGGGCAACTGGTGGGATCACGTCTATAGTGTATCCTATGGGGGGTACATGTGAGTCTTTCTAAATGTAGAATATAAATGTCTTAACACAATAACTAAGAAAATGACATGAAGGCTATGTTAACCAGGTGGATGAAAGTATTTCAAACTATATATGGAAACAACACACTGTGTACCCCATGATAGTATTAATGTACACAGCTATGATTTAATAAAAAAAAGAAAGAAAGAAAGAAAGAAATGCTACTAGGAGAGTGCAGCTTATAAGATACGGGCGTACCTGTTTTCTCAGGCACATTCAAAACCTCAATTTCTTGCAAAGGGAAACAATCGAAATAAAATTAGCACTTAAATCAGTAAAGGAAGTTATTTTACTGTTCCCAAAATTATTAGCATAACTGTCTTCATAATTATGGGGTTTTTGTTTGTTTTTTGAGACAGAGCCTCAAGCTGTCACCCTGGGTAAAGTGCTGTGACATCACAGCTCACAGCAACCTCCAGCTTCTGGGCTTAAGCGATTCTCCTGCCTCCTCCTCCCAAGTAGCTGGGACTACAGGTGCCCGCCACAGCACCCGGCTATTTTTGGTTGCAGCCATCATTGTTATTTGGCGGGCCTGGGTTGGATTCGAACCTACCCACTGAAGTATATGTGGCTGGTGCCTTAGCCACTTGAGCCACAGGCACTGAGCCTTATTTATAGATTTTAAGTCCTATCTCTGTTTCAATTCTCCCCCCTTTTTTCTTAGTTATACTACTTTATCAATTTTTCCTTCCAAAACATCATTGTCCAATAAACTTTCTGCAGTGATGGAAAAGTTCAGGACTGGTGCTATCCCATTTAGTAGTCACTGGTCACACATGGTCACTGAGCAGTGGAAACTAGGCTTGAATAACTGAGATAATGAATTTTTAACTTAATTTTCACGTGGCCAAAGGCTACTCTGGCAGTGCAACTTAAAAGCACTAGCTTTGGAATTTGTCAGTTCTACTTCTTCTGTAATCAGTTCATCCTGCTAATTTATTGTTTCCTTCCTCCTGTGTATGTTTGTTTCATTATTCATTGCTTTATTGTTGTGTATATAATCATTTAAGGCTCTGATTTGTCTCTACATCCCATCCTCACTGTCCTAAAATAGTCTATACTTGCAGTACTCAGATCCTCCTCAATCAAAGTTAAGCATTTGGGTGGTGGGGGATGAGGGGTTGTTGGCTGGTTTGGGTTTTGTTTTTTTTTTAATTGTCAAGTGGTAGAAGTTTGTCTTGTGCGCTTGTTTGGTTCAGCTTTAAAGAATTAATTTCCAGTTATGCTTACTTGCAGCCAGAGATTAGAGCCAGTGCAGTGTCTGCTTCTTGGACTGTATTGGTTTGGGTTTGTGGTTTGTTTGGTTTTTTTTTTTTCTTAGTAGATGATTAATTTTTCTAAATATTTCAAGAGTACTTTAAAATGTGTATTGTTTGAAGAGTGCAAAATTCAGTCTGTATCTGTTACCATGATCTTATTAATCATATTATTCAAACTCCTTGTTGCCCAACTGAGTCTGATCTAAATTATCAAGGCTGTGTTGGAGTTTCTCCTTTCCCTGGGTTTTTCCGTTTCTCCTGATGTTTCCAACAATTTATTCTTAGAGAATAATTAGAAACCTTAGAAGTTTAATTCTCTTTTACTGGATCTTTATTAAGGTTTGCCCCTTCAAATGATGCAGAAGCTCTCCTTTTGTCCCTGATCACGTCTTCTGCCTTGAATTCTTTTGCTCATTTTTCTCTGTTCATATTTACCCACCTGTTTATGTTTTCAGTGCCATTTTTGGAATTATGTATGACGACTTTCTACTGGTAGTAGAAGGGAAAGAACAGCAGGCTCCAAAGGAACAAGGAAGTGGGAATGGAGAATGACAGTCTGAATCAGTCTCTGTGGAAAGTCTGAATGGCAGGGCAGGTTTCCCTGGGGACAATCTCAACCATAAAAAGTACTACTCACATGACAGATGGCTTTTCAATAACAAGTACATGGCAGGCCAGCCACATGCAGTGGCTCACACATGTAATCCCAGCACTCTAGGAGGCCAAGGCAGGTGGATTGCCTGAGCTCACAGGTTCAAGACCAGCCTGAGCAAGAGTGAGACCCCCGTCTCTAAAAATTGCCGGGTGGTTGTGGTGGGCACCTGTAGTCCCAGCTACTCAGGAGGCTGAGGCAGGAGGATCTCTTAGGGCCAAGAGTTTGAGACTGCTGTGAGCTGTGACACCATAGCACTCTACTGAGGGCACAGAGTGAGTCTCAAAAAAAAAAACAAGTATCCACAGATATTCAGATGCTGGTGTCCAGGGCGCTGCAACATCGAATTAGCTAACAATGTTAAGGAATAAAGACAAGGAAGGAAGAAGATTTCCTTAACTCCTAAAGGACTAAAGTAAACATTAAAAAGTATTGAATGTCTGCAGAGACATGAAATAAAACACTAAGTCAGAATGAAAATACACCTATTTCATATTCCATCATGACAAAAAGGGTTCAGCTTTCAGCTTGTTTCCTGTTTGAGTTGGTTCCTGAAGTCAGAACGAATGCTTCATTTTCCATTCTAGATGATCCAAGAGGTTGCTCTGTCATCTGCACGTCGGGAGCCCTGTGGCCTCTTGTTCCTGAGTGCCATTTTTTCTGTATCCACCTCAGAGACAGCTGTTCCATTAGAAAAAGATGAAGTTCTCTGATGATGAGATGTTTCTTGCCTACAATTATTCCAGAGAATAATTCTCTATACTAGAGGAAAGAACGGGTTTGGTTTGTCCTTTTGCCTCTGGATCCTCAGACTTCTCTGGCTGTTCAGCTTTACTTTGTAGTTGATCATCTCGCTGAGCAAACAACCTTTACACCTGGAATTCACTGGTTCCACCTCTATACATGCTGCTGAGCCCTCAGACACTCAGGAGAAATGCAAGAAGGAAAATAAAGGTACAAAACAATGCTCCCCTATCAGACTGGATGCTGGCTAGCATCATCTAGGGAAGATGGGCACCATGTCAACACTCAGACTAAAACCGTGGTTCTCAACTTCCCTAATTCCTCCTAGTGCCACGACCCTTTAATACAGTGAGTTCCTCATGTTGTGGTAACTGCCAACCATAAAATTTTTTTTTTTGCTACTTCATAACTGTAATTTTGCTACTGTTACAAATAGTAATGTAAATATCTGATATGCAGGATATATTTTCGTTGTCACAAAGGGGTCACAACCCACAGGTTGAGAACCACTGTTAAGTCAGCTGGTGGGAGGAATGCTTGCTGGTTTAAAAAACAGAAAGAAAAAAAGAAAAAAGAGCCCTCTTTGACATTTACGCTACAACCTTGAGGGAATTGTGTTTCCTCAACCAGGATCCAGCCTCAGCTGCAAGCTGATGATTAGGACAGACAGGGCTCCACAGCCCAGAGGGGAGACTGAGCACAGGAACATTTAGCTGCACATTGCACCGACTCCAGCAAGTTCACAGCCACTGGCTGCAGAAGCCAAAGTGTTACTTTCTGGCATTGAATATCCAGAGAGTGAAATGCCAACATTCTGCCTAAGCCACTGTGCTGCCTTCACTCTTCAACTTTGCCATCAAGCTGCGGAACAAGTGGACAGCCTGCTCACCTCCCAGTGCCTCAGACGCTGGGCCTGAGATGGGGAGGGTAGGACGGGCCTGGAGAAATTCTGTGTTGTCCAAATGTGCTCCCTTAAAGCTCTCCTATTGATGCCATCCCCAGCTTCAATCACCAGCATGTGAGGTGCAAGAAATTACACCGTCAGGGATGCCTGGGCTCTTGCTTGAGTGACTCTGCTGTCCATGCCTTGGTTTCCCCCTGTGTACAGGGGTATGGTCACAGTGCGTAGGGCTGACCTGAGAATCAGATGGAAGGACGCACAGGACTTAGTCAACACAGCATGTGATCCCTGCAGGTCCCTGGAAAGGGATTTTGTTCTTTTTTTTTTTTCTTTCAGAGACACAGTTTCACTCTATTACCCAGGCTAGAGTGCAGGGGTATGATCATAGCTCACTGTAGCCTCAAACTCCTGGGCTCAAGCGATCATCCTCCCTCAGCCTCCTGAGTAGCTGGAATTATAGGCATGTGCCACCATGCCCAGCTGATTTTTTATTTTTATAGGAACGGGGTCTCACTATGTTTCCCAGGCAGGTCTAAAGCCACTTGGCCTCCCAAAGTGCTGGGATCACAGGCATGAGCTGTGGCTGGGCCCAAGTAAGAGTTTTAAAAGGTGTCATCTGTACCAGCAGCAGCAGCTGCAGCCCCCTCACCTAGTCTCCATTCCTCCACAAAACAGCTTAACAGCCTCCTACATTCCATGAGGAAGACAGAAGTAGATGGATCCAATGATCAAACTTAAAGCATGCACCAAGCAACTGCAGGTGACTTCCCCTTGAAACCTCCTTGGGGAAACCGTGTTCATCCCCACTTTTATGTGCTACTCCAAATTGTCCAGGTGTGGGAGGCAGATTTGGTGCTGCTGGTGACCTAGAATGGTAACTGACCCTGGAAACCCAGCCTGTCATGCTGTGCCATTCAATCCAGCAAATGCAAATACACAACAGCAGCTCTGTGCCAGGCAGCCCCAGGCCAGGCACAGAAGACAGAAAGCGCAGGGGCTTTCCCTGCTGTCCATGATCCCACAGTCCAGCCCAGAAATAGCCAGACACCTCTATGTTTCCATTCAGTCCAAACCCATGATCTCTCTGTGTTCCCATCAACCCGACATTCACCTCTTCCCCAAAAGGAAATAGCCCCACACAGTCATCAAGGGATAAATAAAACTGGCACTGTGCTCTTCTCTAAAGCCCAAATCTCACGTAGCAAAATGACCACACTTGCTGACATCTTTGTGCCCTTCGAAACTACTTGGAAGCTTCTTTTTTTTTGAAATAGAGCCTCAAGCTATCCCCCTGGGTAGAGTGCCATGGCATCATAGCTCATAGCAACCTCCAACTCCTGGGCTCAAGCGAGTCTCCTGCCTCCGCCTCCCAAGTAGCTGGGACCACAGGCGCCCGCCACAACGCCCGGCCATCTTTTGGTTGCAGCCATCATTGTTGTTTGGCGGGCCCACGCTGGGGATTCAAACCCGCCACCTTAGGTGTACGTGGCTGGTGCCTTAGCCGATTGAGCCACAGGCGCCGAGCCGCAGTGAGCAACTTTTAAGGAAGCTTGGTCTATGTTGTAGTCAAAATTATACATGATGTTTCCTGTTGTCTTGGTCTATTTGGGCTGCTATAACAAAAATACCATAGACTAGGTGGCTTAAATAATAATCATTTACTTCAGACAGTTCTGGAGGCTGGGAAGTCAAAGATCAAGGTACCAGCACATTCAGGACAGGTAAGGTCCTTGTCTTTTGCAGATGGCCGTCTTCTCTTTGTGTCCTGACATCCTGGGGTGGGTGTAGGGTAGAGGAAGGGCAAATGACACATAGAGAGAGAAAGTGAGTGAAAAAGAGAGAGCGAATGTGTGTCAGTTCTTAAAAGGACACTAATCCCATCATGAGGACTCCACCCTCAGAACCTGATTACCTCCCAAAAGCTCCACCTCCTAATATTATTCCATTGAGAGTTAGAGTCTCAATACATGAGGCTTTGAGGGGGACACAGACACGCAGTTCACAATACCTGCCTTTCTTTCCTAGACATAGTACCCTCCCTGCCCTGCCCCAGGAATTGGTGTGCTCTGTTTCAGTATAGGAAAGTAATGAAAACTGAGTATGAATGAGATTAGCTACATAGTTTGGATTGATCACTGCAATATTATTCCACGTTATGCAATTCCCCCCTGGGCATTTTTCTTGGTATTTGGGCAAGTCAGCTATTACTGCAAGCCTCACTCAGCAAAGATACTAGAAATCCTTCCCAGCCCTATATGCTATGGAGCAAGACCTTTGCAACCCTTCTTAGTTTCCAAGCTTGGTGACAACAGATGTGTTCTACTCCGTCAATTAGGCAGTTGCTTCCCCCATCCCAGCCCAGATATGAAGCAGGTGACCACTCTTGATTGGCCACCTGTGGAGAGAAGGTAAAGTTGGTGTGAGCCAGAGAGCAAAGATAGTGACTGGGAGGCCATTCTTTTATGTGAAACCACATTATTCAATCAGTCGGCCAGGCATTCAACAAGAGTTCAGCATTTCTGTGGTCCTGGTCTCATACCTGGCACTGTTGGGGACAGCACTTAATCGCTTCCACTTAAAGAATATATGGATGGCCTTGGCCGGGCCTAGTGGCTCATGCCTGTAATCCCAGTACTTTGGGAAGCTGAGGCAGGAGGATCTCTTGAGCCCAGGAGTTTGAGGTTGCTGTGAGCTAGGCTAACACCACACCACTCTACCCCAGGTAACAGAGTGAGACTCTGTCTCAAAAAAAAAGTACGGCCTAGGCTTGGCGCCTGTGGCTCAATCGGCTAAGGCGCCAGCCACGTACACCTAAGGTGGCGGGTTCGAATCCCCAGCCCGGGCCCACCAAACAACAATGATGGCTGCAACCAAAAAAATGGCCAGGCGTTGTGGCGGGCGCCTGTGGTCCCA